>JAZGVS010001328.1:0-10040 GCA_037356235.1 Bacterosira constricta
GGAAATACAGTACAATAATTACTACCTAACAAGCCTTACATACCTATTGTACGATAGCCTAAGAGTGCGGTTTGTATGAAATTTTCACAGGAAATTTATAGAAATTTATCCCAACGGGCGCTTTGGCCAGGATACGCCAGCTGTTCATGATGCCATGCCAGGATCCAGGATATTGTGATCAGCCCCTTCATTCTCTTCACCATGACTTTACGGGTTCGTTTTTAGTAAATCAGAATAACTCGAGCAAACTAGCCTTCATCAATAATTCCTCGCCATGGCTGACGCATTCCCAATTGGTAGCTACGTCGAGCTTACTGACGGCAGGAAAGGCTATGTGGATAAGCACTGCAGAAGGATGATGAGAGTTGAGCTCAGCGGTGGCACCCACACACATCGGTTGCCCAAAAACCTCACAGTATGCTCATGTGGTATTCCCGAACTCGTGGAGATATCAGATCTAGACAACGAAGTGCAAAAAGTAAATGCGTCCAGGTCCAAGAAACATAGTGACGCCACTATGGTGCCAGATGATTCCAGCGACGATGATACAAGCAGTATGCACACTGCTCTCGACAGCCTCGAGGTATCTCCCAGCAAAATTAGCAAGATAAAGACTCGATATCAAGTTGATCCAATCAAGGAAAACTTCTCCCTTTTCCTTGGTGATAATCGTGTCAAAGTTATCACACTATTACTTCCAGGTCAGGAAGACAAGCTGATCACAAGGACGTTAGCTGGAAAGATATTTGGTGATCGCATTGGCAAGGTAGACTTTGCAGGTATAGCGCCATCCAAGTTACTCGGTTTTGCTGCTCCTACGCATATGCAAGAACATGGCTATACGTTTCAGCTGATTTGTAAGAACGTTAAATCAGAACAAGCCAAATTTGGACGTCTAACAAGGCCAGAGCTATTCTACATTGTCACAGAAGGACCAGGCATTGCAACGATTGACCTCCAAGAGGAACTCAATAAAATCACCGACTTTGCATCTATTGAAAACCCACGAAGATTGCCTCTCGCATTGAGCTGCTCTTCTCGTCAGCAAAGGCCAATGGGATCTTTGCGCTCGGTCGTGATGACTTTGAATTCATCAACGGCGACGCAATTGCTGAAAAATGCAGTGAGGGAAGTTGCTTTGCCCCTCGCCGTATTTTTGAGAAACTTGTCTTGCGCAAATTGTGCAGAAAGACGGAAACGACCATTCAAATTCGCTTTATTCTAGGCGGAAAACTTGGGAAAGGAATCCTGACAATGAAAGAAGATATTGACCGGATTCAGATCCCTACGTCGATGGTCAAGGCCGCGTCATCTAACATATCGTTTGGCAGTGGCATCAGCCTCATCGCAGTCACAAAAACATTTCCCTCGAAGAATAGCATCCAGTTAAACAAATATCTGCAAGGGATGCCGTTGTCTGCCACGGCGCTTGACGATTTACAGCAAGAGATAAGCCCTATGTTCCAAGATGTCCTCGTTGATGCAGGGGTTCCAGACCGAGCCATTCAAGAATACAATAAACGGAAGATCGCTGGCAAAAAAGAGCGACAAAACCAGGCCAAGCCACGAAGATCGAATCGCGTTAGGAACAAAGAAAAATTGACGAAATCAGCCCCAACCCAGGATAATATTTATTTCGCTGACCATTTCTTTATTGGTGTGGCAGACCCGACCCCTCAGTCCATCTCATCCCACATGGGCATGTTGCCATCCCAGGTCTCCCAAAGAATGTTACTTCTGTCCTAGTGTCCCGGGCTCCTGCTATGACTAAGAGCGACATACTTCATTTGCCTACATTTCATACAACCCTTCTCGATGGCCGCCACTTTGGTGAGATTTTTTTTGGAAATGGTTCTGTGCCTCTTCCCAACCTGATTGCTGACGGCGACCTTGATGGCGACCTCTACTATGTTCTATGGGATCAACATATTGTTCAATCTGTTCCAATGACAAATGTTCCTGCCCTTGAGCACAATGCCACGGTCTCAAAAAAACGAGCAACAAACCGTACGAAGATAGACAAGAAGAGCACCGATAGCAAGGGTTGGTTCCAAGCGGTGCAGGATACCATGTCTGATGTTGGACTCGAAGTGCGCATGAACATGCTGATTTCCACGTTATATTCAGAGGCAAAAGCAGAACTCAAAAGGGATAATTGCCGTCCACAGGATTATATTCCTTTTGTAAATGCATTCAAAGCCTCACTAGATCTAAAGAAACACGGGGACAAGGTAAAGCTTCCAGAGCGCCTTTGGGATGCATTTACAGGTCTCGACGGGTGGAAGCTTGAAGAATTTCTTTCGAAACCGCTCATTGATAGTAACGCCTTATTTTTCTAGTGGTATCATTTTGAATTGGTATCTCTACTTCTTGCTTAGCTCGGGACAAGGGAAAGGGAAGAGGTCAGAGCCTATGTTTTTGTCTGTGTCAAACCTAGCCTTTCATACTAATTTCTACTGTGGATTTACCTGGGTTGTGAGGCTGTATCGATGCCCCTTTTCCCTTCTAACAAGAGCAGGATCTCCCTCTTGTAATTGTTTCATACCACTCCATCCATCATAAAAAAAATACCACTGCTCATACTCTCCTTACTCACGCCAGTTTCTTCCGCCAGTACCATAAGTCTTTCTTTTGTCATACCTTGAGTACCAGGGATATGGTGCAGGAGAAGCGCAACCAACAACGCACTATTAGATGATGGAACTTTAGGAACATATTCATTTCGTCTGGACACACAGCATGCAAAGAAAAATTGTCAGCAAATTGAATCCAGTGCAAAAGGAAAAGAGAATGGATGTGAAGCTAACCTGGCTCGCATAATAATAATTTCAGGCTTTCGAGGCTTCAGCAGTCGTGCAATCAGCTCGTCTTTCTTTCCGCCTACTTTTTCATTCCTTTCCTTACACCTCTCTTTGAGTTTTGCGAGAGGCATTTTTTGTAGTTCGGTTTTCAGCCGGTCCTCCTCTTCTGAATTCTGCGCACTTGGTGTCTGGGGCTCAGCACTGCTTTTCACATCAGACTGTGGGCTAAAGGTGCTGTCGTCAACCGCTGTGTTCCTTGCTGGTTCAGGTATATGCTCCGCGTTTACCACAACAGGTGGAGCTGGATTCTGGTGCTCACGGGATGTAGGCGGGTCTCCAATTTCATCTTCTAATATCTTGACACGACTGAGGAATTGCTTGTATGTGAAATTTACATCAATGCTTCCATTCTGTGCTCTCCAGGATACATCCTGGGCAACCTTCGCCAACACCCCAATTGTATCTAGATGGCCTTTCGACTTCATCACACTGAAGCCCTGAAGCGGCAACTGTTCGATTGCAGCTTCAACATCCTCAACACTTTGAAAATATGTCCTGCGTCCTACATTGCCTCCATGGACCTTCTTTTTGTTGGGATCACCTTCAATTAAGTAGCAAATCTGGCATCGCCTTGCCGGTCCACCACCTAAAACGTATTGTGCTTTTCTCATCTCACGTTTCTGTCTTTCCCATCGGCCATCGTGAAGGCTGCTTGCTACATCATCTGCAGATGAATTGGTTTAGGTGACATTTTATGGATAATGGCTACTGATATTGCAAAGAATGGAGGTACGATTCCGTACGTCCTTTGTTTGAGGAAGTGAAATTGAGTTGTGGGCAGAAGAATACATAGAATCAGGGCCCTTTCCTGGACTTCAATATAATGCCACAGGTCTTAGGCAGTGATCGCGCTGTTCTCTCGTTAACGCAAACATACGATATCTATCTTGGGTGGGTCAAATATAACTAATATTTATCTTCGTTTATCTATATATCCAACTGAAACACTTGGTATAATCAAGAATATTATCCAAGTAAGATATATAGGTAGACAGTTCCAGCTGGTTCAATCTGTTCCTCTCACTGAGTTCCAGAGGTAGGCAATTCTAACAAAATTGTGTTCAATTGAGCAAGTGTTGATAAATTGATCGTAAGCCTTCAGGAGGCAAGTCAAAAACTTGACTGTTGTGAGGAGCACACGCACACCTGCGGATAGGTACACCAATGAGAGGGAGTGAGATTAATATGGGATAGCATGTTCAAATAATCACCTGCGAAAGACTCACACTTAAATATCCTCTTAGTGCTTGGGAGGTTGCCACTTAAGGATTTCTGTGTACTTGGCGGAGCGATAGTCGGAACGGAACTGACTCAACTGACCCTTCATCGTTTTGGCACGAGTGAGTGCATAGTGTTGCGCACTCTCATTGTGGTCTCGCACGAACTCTCTGGCATTCACACATTCTTCCAGCATACGGTTGCCGTACTTGGCAATGTTCAGCCATGCTTTGGCCCTTGACAAATTCTTCTCCTCGTTCTTTTCAATAAATTCCTTCTGATTGACAAGAATAGCCCTCTCGAGTTGAAGACGTCCACGCGTAGCTTTAGTCTCCCGATTGATTTTCGATTTCTCAACCTTCCTTGCCTCTTCTAGTGCATAGCTGTTCTCCTTGCATACATCATCGGCCTCATTACAATCTATCTTGTACCTAGCCTTAGCTTCGGAACGCCCCGTCATCCGTTGCTTCTCTTGTTCCTGTTTCCCCTCCTCTAGCTCTTGATTAGCGTTCTGGATCTTACTTTCTGCCTCAGTATCTAGGCTGCCCAATCGAAGATCCAATTCCATGACCTTCGCGTCAACACCGAGCTTCACATTGCTATGCTTCATCCTGCTTATCAATGGTATCCTCAAACACTTCCAGGCGTTGCTTCTCTGCTTTGATCTTCATTATGTTTAACACGTGCCCACCACCCCCTTGATACATATTGTCAAACTCCACCTTCGTACTCGCCTCGTCATCGACAAAAGTATTGGACATTGTCAAATTCTTGGTGGCCTCCATGATCTGGCTGTTGCTCTTGAAGATGACAGGTTGTCCAGTGACCGAGTCAGTCATACGCAAGGTACTCATTATCCCTGCAAGACCATTGCTGCAAGCATGGGGGAAAATCGACGGCACATCTTCAACTACCATGGCCGAATCATTTTCAGCAGCGGCGCAAGCGGCGGCGGTCTTCGAATAGTAGTCAATGGCGTTGAGCACCCTTGTGACAATCCCTGGGTTTGTGATTTCGCAGCCTAAACCGAGGATAGATGCGACGGAGTGGCGTTTATCCTCTGGATCGGCAAAAGGTAGATTTGACTTGCTGACTTGATCTTTCAATGATTTCATGTCCTTGATGCCTTCGTGCACGCAAACGCCGACGACGAAATTCCAAATGTCTGCTGCACTCATCGCCGCGATGCTACCACTGGCGAGGGCAATGTTCCTGTTCATACAGTCCGCGCCGTGGCTCTTGTAGGTATCAAGGAGGCTGTCGACGAAGGGGGTTGGTTCGGTCGCCATGATGGTGGATGTTTTTGTTTATGAGCATCTCACGCCAAATCAGATCCTCCCCTCTTCAGTCACTTTCGTTCATCATTTGCAATCCATCCTATTCAATCATGCCACATGAGTTCATGTTTTCGTCCTGATTTTCTTTTACCCAATAAACAAAACCTCTCATTTGCCAAAGCCATATTATTCCATTGCAATATGTTATAATTGATTGTCCTGTTCTATGGCGTTATTCATAATATCACTGAGCATTAACGAAACATCATCAGGAGAGAACTGATTATCGTTGCAGCGCGTTGTCTCACCAGGAGAGGCCACAGGCCTGCCTGGCTGAGCATTCCCTTGCTCCTCCGACAGTTGCCAACAACTATCACAGAGATGAATGCTAGTCTCATAGTCACCCGGCCGGGTTACCGTCTGTCGTCTATCCGTCATCTGCATGATTGCATTGTACATCTAACAGTCAAAGGGAACGAATCGCAGAATTATCTTGTCACACCTACCGCGACTACGGGTAATGCTGCAGCTACATACTGGAATGAATCCCCTTTGGCGACTACCAGTGGCACTGGCACTACTGAAGCACCCACATTGACGGCAACAACGACAGCTGTGGTAGAAACACCATATTACAAAAGGCATCAATTGAGCTCTAGTCGAAGAATGGACATGGATGGGAGTTTGGGCATTTGGTGATTTTCCGGAAGATGAGCAAGATAAAAGAAGAAGGAGGAGGAGAAGTAAGGCAGTGTCGTGGTGGATGGTATATCAAAGGCGTGGGCAACACCATTGTGTGAATGATTATCTCTCAACTTCAAAGTGAAAGAATGGAATCAAGCGCTGTCAAGACTGAAGACCATTAGCAGAATTACTATCGAAAGGAAGTCTCCCGCTCTTCCAAATTGCTACGAGTAAAAGGCAGTTGAAGGAAGCCAAAGCAACATAGGAAGTCTTCCCCTAGCTCAACTTAGACCACGAAAGCATTGGTTCTAAAAGTTGTGCCAGTTCCAACTTGGCCAAAAACAGTCAGTTGAAGGAAGCCAGAGCAACATAGGAAGCCTTCCCCTAGATCAACTTAGACCACGAAAGCATTGGTTCTAAAAGTTGTGCCAGTTCCAACTTCGGCCAAAAAGAGTGGGAGTAAGGGTGACCAATCAGGATACTTAAATTGCCGTATAAGTAGCAGCAGTTTCAGATGCAATACTGCTACAAGATTCTTATATATACATGCACAGGTTGATTTTATCAAAGATGTATCTAATGATTCACAAGCGTTTCAAGGGCATCAAACACTCTTTCTGTAAAGGATCTGGGAGTGATGACTGACGTACTTTTATTATTAAGAATTTGAAGGATTGCATTGGGCAGTTGCTGCTCTCCTTATTCAGGCGGTACTTGGGTCAGCAATTTGACTTGACCACTATTGGCTGTGCATTTGTCTGTTTGGTTGTCCATTTGATTATTCATATTTAATGGTTCCTATTCGATTGCGCGCACTTAAGATTCTGGAGGGGGGTTGCTACATGTACAGAGTTTCTCTCTGTGAGCAATAATATGAAGAGCATGGGCAACAGCACGACCACTCGTCTCTGGCGGCTAGAGTGTACGGTGTCAATTTACAAAGTAGAATTTGAGGAAATAAATGCAATTGCAATCTCGTGGAGAAACACGAAACAATAAAAGGGGGATTTACCTGGGTTGTGAGGCTGTATCGATGCCCCTTTTCCCTTCTAACAGATCGGAAGANTTCAATTAAGTAGCAAATCTGGCATCGCCTTGCCGGTCCACCACCTAAAACGTATTGTGCTTTTCTCATCTCGCGTTTCTGTCTTTCCCATCGGCCATCGTGAAGGCTGCTTGCTACATCATCTGCTGACTTTCGCTCAATGAGTATTGGGGCAAGCTTATCACCAACAAAGAAAAGGTAATCTGCGATCTTAAGCGATCGGACAACTGCATTTGGAGCACATTTCATTTTGAGCAAAATGAGGAATTGAAACCGCAAACAACGAAGATACATGCATTCTATCACAACGATCTAGCTCACCATATGGGACCCTGCGGATATCTAGCTGATCACACATCTTGTGCAGACTAATATTTGAGTTAGAAAAGGATGAGAAGATGATATTCGGTTGGACCATGATGTCATTTGTAGATAGATGGTAACATACCTTTTGCCACCACCACCACCTTCTCGAAAATCCATGCTCATGGTAACATTCCCAAATTCTTCATCCACAGTCTCATCTGGCAGTTGTCGCAACGGCCCTGGCTCGGCAGGGCCCAAACGTGCCAAATTTCGTAAATTCCGTGCCATAACACGACCATTATCTAATAGCTCATAAATGCGGCCAGAATCACAAGCATCTTTCTTCTTCCGCTCCTTAATGAAAGGTCCGCCTAAATCCGCAGCAGCATTTGTCGAGGCCAGTTTCTTGATTTGTCCAAATCCAGGGTCAAGATTGTCAGGGTCAAGATACTTCTCCGCTGATTGATTCAGTTGAGCATTGGCGCGTGAATCAAGCAATTCGTTCACTTTTTGAAGTACATTCTCCATTGGGAAGGACAGTCCATTCGCCGAGGCCACGGATGCACTGGCCTCTTCCAGCTCCAAAAGCGCAACCAATGTGGCGGCGGCGACACAGCTGAACTTTCCTGCTACAGGGGAGAAAGGTTTCTTCCCCTTGGGGCCGGTAATGCTTTCTTTCAACAAGTCATAGAAGTTGGAACCAACGCCCTTGAGGCGTCCAGCTGCCTCTGCAGAACGAATGGGGCGAGTGTGGAGGCTTTCATAAGACGGCCCAGTACAATAGAAACGGTGATGAGTTGTGAATGGGACAATAGAAATACAGCATGCCTAATAAGAAATTCAAACAATCTAACTCACCTAATCACCACTATCGATCGTAATGCCGAATCAAACGTACCTCTCTGATACGAATTGTGCCTCAAACGCCGTGCGTGACTCGTCAACGCCACCATAAAGTTATGCCTCAAATCTGGATATAACTTGCCACCGATCTCCTTCACAAGAGATGCCGCCATGGCTGGGATGGCCGGTGTGGGCACTTGCTTTTTAGCGTACGTTCCCATCGTCGGTGAGGTTGTGGCGGGAGAGAAGGTACAGGGTGTGAGTAGTTTGGATGACGACGAGTTGGGGCATTTCTTTTCGATCGATTTTGTCGCGGATTGTTCTGATTTGGAAGGAGCTGGTTTTTTTGCCTTTTTTTTGAAGGGGCGTGGCGTGAATAGCTCGGCTGATGAATCTGAATCAATATCAAATACTTGGACATCATCTTTGACAGGCATTTTCTGTTTTGATTGTGCTTTTGGCTTTGACTTGGACGTTGCAAATGCCTCATTGCCACTCTCCTTCTTGTAGCGTGTATCAGTATTGGCTTTGGATGGCAATTCGTCATCTTCATCAAAACCCCCATACATGCCACAATTAAAGTCTGTCTCCCCATCCTCTTCATTGTTAAATTCAAGAGAGTCATTGAAGGAGGCTCTGCCCTTGTCTTTGTCATTCTTCAATCCCATTGTACCTTCTGCCTCTTGACTAGATGTCACCTTACGAGAATACTTTTTCATCGCCGGCATCTTTTTCTCCTCGGGCAGGCATATTGTAGAGTTGGACGAGTGTGATGAGCTGTCGTCCGAATGATATAGTTTCTTTTTAGTCATGTATAGATTTTGAGCCGTCTTCTTTGCCATTGGTTGCTTTTCCCCCTCTGGCAGGGATACTGTAGAATTGGACGAACATGATGAGTTGTCATCCAAATGACGTGATTTCTGTCTTGTTGAATTATTGTATGGATTTTGAATCGTCTTCTTTGCCGCTGGGCGCTTCTTCTCTTTGGGCAATGCTGTATTGTTGGATGAATTTTGTGATTTGTCATTTGAATTATTGGATTTCTTGTATGGATTATGCACCTTCTTCTTCTTCGCCACTGGTCGCTTATGCTGAATTCGAAAGGCTATATCAAAGTCCGAATCATCTACTTCAGAATGATCATTTTTGTTATCATTGTGTGACGAAATTGACGCCCCATTCGTTGTGGACTTGCTGCTCGGTTTGGAATGTCGACCGCTGGCATTCTTTCCAACGGTAGATTTGACTATTCCATCTCTTTTCTGAGTGGCGCTCATCTTCTTATCCTCCATGCCATCATCCGAAGAACTATCGGATAGATCAATCTCAATGCATTCCACTTCTTTCTCCTCCTTTTTATTGCTATTTTTGATAGGACTCAATGATTCTTTCTTGTAGGATGATTTGTCAGGCGATGAGAACAGTCGTTTCTTGTCCATCCTTTGTTGTTGAGGTGAATTATTGTTTGTGGCTGTTGATTTTTTTGTAGGACCATCATGATCCAATTCAGAAGAGTCACCCCCCTCAAACTTGTCATCATTCACATCCAATGAGATGATGGGACTATTCACAATGCTACCAGCAGCATTAGTATTGCACTTTTGACGCTTCATCTTCCTCTCATTATCACCATTGGTATCATTGTCATTATACTTGCTGCGCACCTCCTTGAAATAATTGACACGCTTCACTTCCTCCTTCTTTGATCGCTGTGGACTGTTCTTTAAAAATCCAACTGCGGACCAGAGATGCGAATCGTCTGATGATGATGAAGATGATGAGGAAGAGTCATCGTCGCTGTGTTTG
>JAZGVS010001329.1:0-10012 GCA_037356235.1 Bacterosira constricta
GGGATTCGTGATCGCAAAAAAACTCCGAAAGCGGCGCGATCCCTGTTTCAGATGGATGCGAGTGCTTATAATGTTGTTGTTTGTTTACTGTACTAAGGCGTCCGGATTGATGCTATTGGAGCAGCAGACTTCGTGGTGCAGGTGCAGGTGTTTTATTTGGCCTTGACAATTTTACATTTGTGATAGATACTCTGGTAGTGTAGTAGACTAAAATGATTTTCGTTGTGAAAAAAGTATTTCTGACAAAGAACTTGTGATTTGTGGTTATTTTTGGTTATGTTTCGACTAGTCCGATCATGAAAAAGTTATGCACACCATCCTCCTCCCAGAAGAATCAACGAAGGCCGAATTGTAGCCATAATACTAGTCTAGCCCACAGCTGATGGAAGTAGCCAACCAAAGCTCGCGTTGCTGACACACGATGGCCATTTGTCCAAGTTCAATATTGGCACAGACTACAGGCAGCTTCTTCTTTTTTGTAAGGTCTGCAGCAGGATACTTCCTAGGTACTCTTTCACAATATCCATAAAAGCAAACCAGTGACCTGAATCCGATACTATTTGTAAAGATCACCACATTCTTCTTTTCCGCTTGTCAGCTTGCATACAAGATCAATGGTTATTCAGAAGGGAGAATCTGCATGACTATGCTGCCATGTACCTACCATCCTTTAATGTGCTATGTATGCCATACTACACTCTGCTTCTATCCAACAAAAGCACAACTGAATTCTGAATATCCTACACACAAAGAACCCCGTTATTGCTGTACAGAGCTCTTACAGATGTCTGATTTGAAGATATGGATAGAGGCATGCTTCTTTTCTTTATGAACCATTTTGCACTCATGGCAAATCCCATTTATGTCTTGCAAAATGGTAGGATATCTGTAGTGATGACAAAGTGTCAGAAACTTGAAATGGTGGACATGGGCATATCTACCTTGGGGCAGCCGTGGCATTCTCACTCGTATTTGGATTTGACGTGAACTTATGTTATATGTGACATGCTTACTAATCCAAACTCCCGATTCAAACATATTTTCTACTTTGCTCCTGCTTTTTTCTTTGCTCTGTTTTTGGCAACCACTACGTCAGTGTTTGAAAGGACAGAAGTGAGCGAATCATCTCTGACTGAATCAAAGAAGAGAGTTTGAATAATAGGCTTTTCCCAGAAATGAATCTAGATCTTTAGCATGGCTTGTAGCAATGAAAAAGATACATATCACTAATACCTACAACACTTCTAAGTTATCCTACCGCATGGTTTTGCAGAGGGAAATACAAACACCATATCCATCGTCATAACGCGGCAGGGAAAACAGGCACCCCACTGAACAAGCTTCCCATTTTGACCATAAAAAAGGTGACGCCACCCACAAAAGCTACATTTGCACTCAACCATGTCAGAATCAGTGATATATACCTGTTCATGATAGGGAATTTCTCCCTCAATGGCGATTTACAGGCTGTAGCAACAACAAATTTGCGATACCTAAAGAACCAAGGGATTGTGATTATTGCCCTTGCCGGAAGACACGGTCCATCGAAAAAAATATCCATTGTCGATTTGACTTTCAGAAATTTTTCCCAATTGCCTGGCGATAAGGGTGATGCCCCCGTTGCCATACTAATCTTTGTCCAAGCAGCCGCGAACACCATCCCAGCCATGACATTGGCAACAAAATTATATGCCAATGTCAAGATTGCCCCCAAATAGACAAAGACGGTAAAGGCTTCTGTCCTTTCATTGTAGGACATGGATCTATTCCAATACAAATTCAAAATCTCTACCAGCTCATGAATATTATGATCACGCAATGCACTCAAAGTTTTTTCGGAATATGTCATGGCACTGCCTGCTGCTTTCAGTGTTCCTCTTGACAAATCGCCGAATTTATATTCTTCATTTCCTGTCACAGAATGCACCACGTCTAATAATACGTTGTTGAAAAGAAAAAGATGGTCAGAGTAAGAACAATAATTCTGCAAACTCAATCATTCTGATATGCATGATAATGATAATCCTTGTTCGTACCTTCAAAACCATGTGCAGTAGACCCAATTACATTCTTTGTCATGTCCCCAAACTGATAATTCTCATCCCGAGTCACCGACCGCACAGTACCTTCAATGCCATTAGTCGTGGTATTCACAACCGACCGAGTGAGATCTCCAAACTTGTACTCTTCATTGCCCATCACACTTCGTACGGCCTTTTCAAACGATCGCAATGGACCTGATGGTGGAGGTCTCTCGACGGCAGGAGGTCTCTCGGAATTATCTGCATCGTAGGCATCGCCGCTTGCTCGAAGTGGAGTCCAAATTCGACGTGGCGAGAGACTGAAGGATGATATTGGAGGGCTCAAAATTAGCTGCAGCAAGAGCGCTGACAGTATTGGCAGGTGTATATAATTATGGATTGACATTTGTTGATCCCACGCGAATGTTTATGCTATCTCCTCACACAACGGCGGTCAGCCACCATTTACTCTTCCGTTTGCCAGGCTTACCACTACTGGTGGGCCGTGATAGTGATAGCAAACTGAAATTACTAGTCGTTCCAAGTCGTTCTTTTGTTTTTGTGCGATGATTCAGATCTTCATCTTGCTGTGTCGTGATTCGTGATGTGTTACGAATCTTTGCAATGTTCTATTTGGAGGGCTGAAAGGGGGGGAAGAAAAATGCCCGCTTGAAAGAGTGTTGTTATCTCCCAGCTCCTCCCTATGTACATTTACTAAAATATGAGGCGGCCAGACAGTATTAATTCCTACGTGAGACGAAGATGAACCATCTTTTGCATCAACATTCAACCGCGTCTTTTGCCCGCCGGTCGCAATATCCTTAGCTAGATACGCAACGGGATTTTACGACCATCATGATGGATATCTACCTAATGCAAATGCAATGAGGCAAAGTCAATAGTGGGCTGATACAAGATGGGAAGAATCCTTCAAACATACTAGCGTGTTAATGATATCAGCTATCATTCGCTTTCATAAGAATAATACCAATCGATCGTTGGGAGAGACCCGCGGTTTTATCTTCCCAAATAAGTGCATTTGATACAACTGTAATCGGTGCATGTGATAGGGGGGGGCAATTTCAATATTTTAATAAATCAATCTCCCATTTACACCATGACAACATACAACGACATCATCCACGACGGCTCCCCCGAAGGAGGCGCCCCATCACTCAAAGGACGCCTCGTCCGTTTCCGCAAATGGGCAACCAAACAAGCAAAAATCACCGTCCACGGTGCCGTATGCGTCGTCAACGGCGAGGCCACCGACGGCACACGAAACGCACCCGTATTAGTATTCGAAGCCCGGCCGGACCCACGCATGGGCGGAGGGGGGAACAATGCAAATTCATCGGGGGGCGCCGCTGCTCCATCTGAAGTACGATGTGGTGCCATTGACAATTCCGCGGATAGGGCAATGTATGATCGATCGATAGGGTGTCAGGTCCGTACGGTGAGGGAACTTAAGAAAGATGAGGTGGCGTTGTCGATTCCTTCGGCGGCTATGGTTACCCCCGATTTGATTGCGGCGAGTGATGCTGGTCAGGCGTTGTTTGCGTGCTGTCATCCATCGACGAACGAACAGTCGAATTTTTGGGATGTGTTTGGTGGCACTAGTAAGCTGGAGAAGATGCAAGCGGGGAAAGTTCAGCAAAATAGCGGGACGCAGTTACTGGTCAAGATTTTGCAGGAGAGGAAAAAGGTGGAAACGGCATTGATGAAGGCGGAACGTATTGCAATTGAAGTAGAAGAGCGGGGGGGTGATGGTAACAATCCCCCCAGTAAATTGGCAGCGACGGGGATGATATCCCATCGGGCGCCATTTCTTGCGTTTCTCATTCATCAGCGGTTTGCAAGTGAGAAAAATCCTCTTGTCGCATCCACGGCAATGGATGTGCATGATAATGTCCCGGATGTTCCCGAGGGGTCGCCAGAAACATTTGCACCGTATGCACGCACGCTCCCATCGTCGGTTTGTCTTCCCATTTGTTGGAAGAGGAATGAGTTGGCGCTTCTTGCCGGATGCATCCCTGGCATGCCGGCGTTGCAAAAGGTGGCGGCTCAGACCATGCAACTGGCGACGGAGCTGATTGCGCTTGTGGAGGCGGGATTGCTGTGGCGATTTCCCTCTGTTTTCTTGCCTGGAATTATTACTTGGGACCGTTGGGTTTGGGCAGCTGCAGTTTATGAATCGCGTGTTTTGCCAGCGTCATCGTTACCTTCTTGGATCTGGAGGGATGCTACGAGCCCATCTTATGTTTGGGAGTCTTGTGGAGTTATGATCCCGTTCTTGGATATGCTCAATCATTTGGATGATGCGGCTCAGGCGCAGTGGAAAAATTCAGACGAAGAAGATGCTACTGATCAGCGCCTACGTATTGTCACGCATGAGAAGACTAAGAAACATATGCAAATTTACCGTAATTATGGTACCATGGACAATGAGCACTTCATGTTGAAGTTTGGCTTTACCCGAATGAGCAATCCAGCAGACAAAGTGAAAATTGGGTGGGCGTTGGTGGATGGTGTTGGGGGAGTCGCCCCTCCTGCAGGCTATGAGCCTGCCTCAGAGTGTGATAGCATCCCGACCTCGCAGCTTGTGTTTGAATCATCAGATGCTGACTCATTAAAAGCATGGTGGACAGAACAAAGGATTACATTGCTGGGAAAAGCAACTCGCACCAACGATGAGACTTTAGAATCACTGAGGAAGGGAAAGAAAATCACGTTTAGTGCATTCAATAATGGGAAGATTGATGCGACACTCATTGGTGTAGCAGTCGCTGCAACTCTTCATCCTGAAAAGGTCAAAGAACTGTCTCAAAAGGCTACAAATTCTTCCAAGCCCCTGGATGGATTGATACTAGACAAAACTGACCAGAATCGCGTCCGCATGTATCTCAGCTTTTTATTTGCAAAGAAGCTTGGAAAGTTACTTCAGAGTTTGAACTCTTGCCTCAAAGATCACTTCAATAGTGTCCAGCTCTGGACAAAGGCAACCATGGGTGGGCTTAGCTATGTTGCTAGCAATAATGAAAACGGCGAAGGAGGGGAGACAAAAGGCACTGTCATGGGCTGGCAAAATTTTTTTGACACCTATGCTTGGTATAGTACAATGGAAGTTGAAGAGCGCTATTACTCGATGGCACCGGATAGTTGTGTTCTAACTCTCTACGATGGACATGTGAGGTCCCTTCAGAGCTCATTGGATATTATGGCAACTGATGCTGTATTTAGTGAAAATATGAAGCAACTGTTGGAAGATTTTGGGTGCACTCTTGACAATACCGCTTCAGCGCCAATCCCGATGGACATTCAGCCAGTAGAGACCCCAACTGCAACAGCTCCACCCGAAAAAGAAAAAGAAGTACAAGTTAAGCCGGAGGAGACCAGCAACGAGAGCAAACCACAGGATTCATCACAACCAAAGAAGGAAGAATCAGAGAGCGGGCAGGTGAATGGCAAGGAAAGTAAAGATGGCAAAGAAAGTAAGGATGGCAAGGAAAGTAAGGAAAGTGGCAGCAAACGTGATCGCCGTAAGGAGAGGAATAAGGGTGACAAGGATGGTCGACCTCCTGCCATCAAATTGCATATTGGGAATCTTTCATACAAAACACTTCCCAATCAGCTTTATGACTTTTTTGCTAGGTTGTACGGCAAGGACAGTGTGCTTGAATGTCATATCCCAACGGAGCGTGACACTGGAAATTCACGGGGTTTTGGGTTTGTTACCATGCCGGAGCAACATGCAAAAGCAGCACTTGAATCTGGTCGCAAGCATGAGATGGATGGCCGTATCTTAAAAGTGGCTGAGAGCAATTCTGCAGGGAGTGGGAAAGGGAGAGGAGGAGGAGGCGGCGGCGGCGGAGGGGGGGGAGGAGGAGGAGGCGGTGGAGGGCGTAACCAGGGTCCCGCTCCTACTGGTGATAGGTGTTCTAATTGCGGCTACCGCCCCCGCTGGTGTACATGTGGCCCAACTAACCCAAACATGATGCCTATGAACATGGGTATGGGTCCACCGCCTGATAGCTTCTATGGCCCGGGGCCGTATGGCATGCACCCACAGCAAATGGGCGGGCCTGGATCTGGCATGCATCCACATGAAATGGTCGATCGTCGCATGGGATATGGACACGGTCCGGGTGGCGGAGGAGGCGGCGGTGGAGGGGGAGGTGGCAGGGGAAACAGGCGCTCCTACAGTCGCAGTCCATCCTATCGTCGCGAACGAGACCGGGGATACCGCCGGTCTCGTAGCTACTCTCGCAGCCGGTCGCGTTCCTACAGCCGTGGGAGGGGGGATCGTGGCGATAGGCACCGCGGACGGCACGATGATGAGCGGAGGAGGTACGACGAGGATAGGCGCAGAGGTTCATCTCGTCGCTACCGTAGCAAGAGTAGGAGCCGCTCCCGTCAGCGTGACAGTGCAGTGTCTCCAAGCCGCAGGCTCAACGATGAAGCTGGAAACTTTTCTGACCAGCCAAAGGGAGGGAGGAGCCTGAGTAGGAGCCGCAGCCCCATCGATACCAATGGCATGGATCGTCCTTCTTCCTCGAAGAAGAGGGAGGGGAAAGAATCTAGCGGCAGGGGTGGTGTTAGGAGCCGTAGCAGGGATCGTGGAAGTCGTCGGCGCAAACGAAGCAAAGGCAGCCGTCGGGGCAAGGAATCTTCATCGAAGAGGCGTGGTGGTAGTCGGAGCAGATCTAGGGACAGGCATTGATTGTTATTAAATTCTTACATGACTTGGGTGAAATAATGTTTATGACCTCTCTGATGATTTTGAAGTGGTATCTTGAATATGCACCCTTTACTTAGCTGGTGTGGACTCCTGATAAAGGGTTCTTTCCTTCCTGTATAAACCTTAAAGAAATAAATTCACGGAAATATGATGATTTCAACTTCCAACTGAAAAATTGTCTTTGGCTAACCTTCCAAAATAGAATTTTGTCAACTCATTTGTAAGATATCAACCCTGTATCAGCCCCCATCTGGGCGCTCGGCGTCAAGAGAGTTCTTACTGAAGGCAGAGTTATAGCTAGAAATCCATTGTATCTAGCAGTCCTTGCAATCGGCCATTCACATGGTGAACAAATTGGTCCATACGAAATCTACTACACAACTACTCCTAGTATGATGTTAATCCTGTAACATTCAAATATTAATCCTTTATTCTTCTCTCAATTGCAAAACCAAATCACATAAACACGATCTAACCCATAAAACGTCTAACATACCAAGCTCTAAGACTACATAACTCATGCAAAAGTGGTCTCCCAAACCTGTGGTGCTATCTTCTTCAACGCAGCCGCCACAGAATTTTGTAACTCCTCCGTGGGAGTGAGAGCAATCATAAGTCCTCCCCGTCCCGTACCACTCATTTTGGCACCCACAGCCCCAGCAGCACGAGCAGCATCCACAAGATCATCCAGTTCTTTACAGCTCACAGTAAGCTTCTGCAATAATGCATGATTCTGGTCCAATAATTTCCCAAGTTTGTTCATATCTCCTTCCTCTACAACCGTTTCTGCTTCGCCTACAAGAGATGTGTACTCGCTCATAATATCAGCGAACCATGCCTCATCTGCCTCTTTCTTGGAACGGACATCTCCCACAACTTCCGTGGTACTCGCCGTAATCCCAGTAGATGCATAAACAATTCGAATTGCCGATGGGAAAGATTTCTTTTCAAATATGGGTGCCCCTTCCGTACGCTGAAAGCGAAGCAGCCCTCCAAAAGTAGCGGCCGTATTATCAATACCCGATGGTGTTCCATGATATCCCTTCTCTCCTTCATACCCCGCCGCATTGATCTCGTCTTCGGAGAGAGAACGCGAGTCGGCAATGTTCACGGCGCGTGCGAGGGAGACTACCTGTGCCGCTGACGCGCCAATGCCAGAGGCACAGGTTAGATCACCCCCAAATGTCAGTTTGACTCCGCGTTTTGTTGTATCAACGCCAAGGTGTGTGAGCGTGAGATTAATGGCTTTATCTCCCTCCTCTCTCTTCTTGTCTTTGTAGAGGGGAACGGCGGGACGGTTGTCTATGACTTCGACTCCGGGTGTGTCGAGGTATTCGAATTTGCAATCGGTGTAGGCTGATACTGCGCCGACGAGTGCTGGGGCTTTGTAGACGACGAGGTGCTCGCCGAATAGAATTAGTTTGCCGAAGGCGCGTGTTTGGTCGATTGGGAAGACGTTGGTCATGATGAAGATGTTGTTGGGCTGGTTGCCAATGGTATGTGTATCGCGGTTGATGCACGAGAGGAAGAGCTATTGATAGCTATTGATACTACGATAATATTGGGTTGGATGTCGTTGTCATTATTTGTCATTGGTCCCATTGTCGTTCTGGTTTGATGTGGTGGTGGGTGTCGTGGGTGTCGTCTTGGCCTTGCTGTGCATTGTGCATGCAGATCTTTGTATTGTACACTTGCAACGGTATGCCACTAAAAGACGCTTTAGCACAATTTTTGCCATCGATCTCTGTCTATCAAGTGACTCGGTACAGTAAGTAACATTTTTACGTTCCCCCGCTCTATGTAAAGGTTGGTGTCAAAAAGATGAGAACACGCACGAATCAAGACTTGCTTCCAACAATATGTGTGTGACTCGTTCTAATTTCGGAACTGATCGTGATCGGAACAGGCTTCCAACTTCCAAGCTCATCCGTCCCAGTGTCCCAGTTCCAAGCCTTCGGGTTCCGCCCTTGGTAGGCTCCAACGATTGGCGTTGGTGTCAAGAAACAACTTGTGTTATACTGACAGCGTAAAACAAGGTCCACAAAACAATAATGAGCAAAAGAATGAAACAACTCCATGAAAATGTTTGACGAATATCTCATTTACACGTATAATATAAGTCAATATGGGCGAGGTCTCCACCACGGACGGCACGACTACGAACACCTCGAACATGGTAAACCTGTCATACCACAAAATTCAACTGGTGGTGAATGGTCAGATAATACGGATGATTTTGCGGCAGGTTTTCGGGCTTTGATTGGTTTCGCCGTCTCGTTGATACTATACTTCTGTGTCTTGTGCTACTTCTGTGACAAGGATAAAAGAGACGCATCGAAAGAGGAAGTCGATATGAACATTATAAAAAAGGTGAATGAGAGATTCGTATGATTGGTTGTTCTACTTATGTGATTCTTATGTGATTTCTCATGTGTATTTTTGTGTTTGTACTACAGCGAGTTCTTCAGCATGGCCAATCTCAGAATTTTATCAGAGAGCAAGATGATGAAGAGTCAACATCAAATAATCGCGGCTCGCAGTGTCTTATATCACGATGCTGTTGCAAAAGAAAACAAAAACAATCGATCGTGCCTGCACCAGGAAAAGAAACAGCCTCAGATATACTGGAAACATATCGGTCGCGATCGTACCAACATTGTACGTGTGAAGAATGTAGCCCCCAAGGTACAGACAGTACAAAAACTGACATCAAAGATGAGTTACAGTGCGCGGAGGAAGGATTAAGCACAAACAACGATGGAATCATATGCCCAATTTGTATCGAACCCTTTCACGTTGGAGAACAAGCGGCGTGGTCAAGAATGGGAAATTGCCGACATGTCTTCCACTACGAATGCATTCTGCCTTGGGCAGTGTTGGGAAATATGGACTGTCCAGTTTGTAGAGAATCATTTTGGTCCAGAAAAGGCCGGAGTCCAAGTATTTGTTGTCACCACAATACTATTGGTGCAGAGAATAGCTCAGCTTCGGAAATGAGTGTATTTTGTGTTCAACACGGACTTGTTTCTCCACCAAGAAGTATAATTAGTGTTGGCGATTCGTAACTACTTCTAAAACTAGCACTTTCAATTGCTTTCAATAGAACTTTTCTTGGTCAGTAAAATAATGCTAATCGTTTTGGATTTTCTTTGCTGCAAGGCGCGAGGGCATTTTTCGTCATTTAGCTTCATGACCCAATAGAGTGGTTCTAGGGGGTCTTCACGCTCCCGCTCCCTATCAATCTTGCTTCTTA
>JAZGVS010001330.1:0-10012 GCA_037356235.1 Bacterosira constricta
AGAAGTGAGATGTTCTCCTGCACATTAAACAGTATTTGAATTAAGATTTTCAGTCATGAAGTAAATAACATATCAGATGTGGTTCAAATAGGATTGTGATATTGTGAATTTGATGTCTTCGCATTCCAATAGTATCAATAGATATGATGAGCTATCTGGTTCCAATTGTGTCTCTTGGAGATTACTTGATAGATATATGGGCCTGAACTAGTGCCCTCTACCGCATATGGCTGTATTACGCTAGGGTCCCGCGGCTTCTAATGCATACCCTTGTTTCCAGCACTTTTCTGGCATAGTAGTAGATGTACCAACCCCGATCAAATGATTTTGTTCATTCAAATTCTTTCTATACTATATCTACATGCTGAACTGCAAATGGATTTTCCGCAAAATACACCACACGGTTCCAATACTAGCATTCAAAGTATGCACGTATACCTAGGTTTAACGCTACTTAGGATACTGGGGCGGCTAATAATGCATACCTAATAAGTATCTATATTAATGATAGATAACTGGATGCTAAATGACTTATTGATCACAGCTGGTCACTCAATGTCAATGGTTTAATGTTTTGATTATATCCTGCTAGCTGGGTGAATATCTATTTGGACAGTTGTACTCTCTCGCTTTTCCTCAAAAAATCTATCAACTGCAGAAACTATCATTTACGGATTCAAATTGCATGCTTCCTCAGAATCAAATTTAGAGCATTTTCTACCGCCTTTTAGAGCTGCTCATGCGACGGAACATGTATCATCCACCATTCTATGCATCTGCTTAGAACCTCGAACTCAAACTAAATTCAGTTTGCAAAGAGGCCACGAACAGCCCTAATCATCCACCAAACAATCGCGGCAAAGATAATATTCCTTGAATCCGCCAAGAACCTCAAATTCAATCGGAATTTCACGTTTTGATACTGCTCCATTTCCCGATACTGTTTCAGGAGTAGTGTATCACCCTCATCTCCCTCTGCAATATTGGGCATTGGCAGCTGTGGGACCAGTCCAAGCTTGCCATTCAAATAATTCGAAACAAAAACAGTCAACTCCACCAATGCTGGTATCTCATAACTCTTGGAACGCGATAACATTGGATCACCAATATAATGCACATCCATGGGATTGCATTTACACAATCCCGCGTAGAGCTGCTGTCGTCCCAGGTCAGTAAGCTTGCCGTTTGGGTCACGTTGGGGAACTGGTAAATTGTCCATCAAGCCTCCATTAGTTGTGGTGGTGGCATCGTTGGATTCCAAGCCCAACAAACGCCACAGTAGCCCTAATGGGCCACGCCCAGCAGCCTTTGGCTCCTCGGGAAGCACCTGATAATCCAAAGGAAGGCTCACCAAATATCGTACAACACTCAATAAATTATCAAGCGCCACCTCCTCGCCATTAGTACCAAATTTACCATCAAATAGAGCGTTCATCTTGGCATCCATCCTATCAAAAAAGTCCATACCTGTCTTTCGTTTTTGATATTGACTATAAATCTCTTCCAGGAGATTGGTCGCATCCAATTGACAATCGACCAATTTCCAATTATTGCTGGTGTTGACTGTGACGGATGGTGGACAATACGCACCCATATTCCTTCCATGTCTACCAAACAATGAGGTACTCAATCCATCTGCACGTGAATTCAATACACCATTCAATACATTCACCAACCCCCTGCTGGAATAGACACGTAATACACGCTGTACCAACGCTAATGATCGTGAATACTCCACGCTGCTTGAAAAGTCCAATTCCCGTGCCCGTTTGAGAAAAATGGCAAGTGGCACAGTGTAATAATGTGCGTTGGCCACAATGTACGATTCCCATTGGGACGTGTAGGTGGACGGTGAAGTTGGGTGTTTCGGCTGTACATAAGAGGGATAGTATTCGGCAGCCGCGCGATTGTGGGAGACTGTGGCGGCGGCATTGCGTAGAAATTCTCCCGCCCTATGAGCACCACTGCCACTTCCACTATTACCGCCACCTACTCCCCCAGCGGTATTGCTAGAACGAGGAGCCCTGCGCTTCATGACGTAATTCCATGGTTCCAACCAAACCAACCAAGTTTCCAACGCATAATGAAATATCGAACCACGATCGTGGATGGAACCACAGGCTAAGCCTAGTCGAATGTAGTTGAATAGGGATGGTTGTGTGGCCGTGTTGGCTGGGGGGAGTGGCCATGGAGCAACTTCAACTGCATTACTAGCAGTACCTTGATTGGCGTGTGAAGAGTGGTTATTGCTGTCATTGACCAAGGTAGGAGTCCCAGCTCTACCACCACCATTTCGATCCTCCCTCTGCCTCAACTGCACCATCCCCGAAACCTTCTGCACCAAATTTCTCAAACTAACATCGCTCACCAAATGCCGAACCAAATTCAATACCCCACTTTGAACCTGCGACGGAGGCCATGCGATCGAAAAACCATTGGCAGATGGCTGTGCCAGCTCCAACGAATCACGCAGCGATGGATTGGTGTTCGTTGTGGAGGAACCAGCACGTACGCGGCGATAGCGTCCAATGGCATTGGTCATGGTGGGCATCACCACATTATTGGGGCATTCGATCCAGAATTCAATAATGAGACGTAGAAACAATTCCGAAGTCCGATCCAACGATGTGCCTGCATTCGTCCCCAGAACACCACCATTGAAGCAATCAGCTCCCACTCCCAAGGTAGACTCGTCGCACCCCCTTCCATGACCAAGATAACAATTCATATAATTCGAAAACAGATGCGTATACACCCGTTGTCCGTATGGTTTTGAAATGGGACCTCGATTACTACTCCCACGCAAATTACGCTGTTGTCGCTGCTGTTCTTGCAATTGATAATCCCACGTGGTATTGGCAAGGGGGAATCGCACGAATAGAAACAAATAGTATTCCATCATGGTCAGTTCTACATTTTCGTTCGAGTTGTTGAAACCAGCACCTTTCATCGGAGTGTTGTATCGCGTGTTGCTGGGTGTCGACATTCGTGATTTCAAAGGGGAGCCAAACCCAGGTTGTTGATGCTGTCCTTGCGATGACTGTTGTTGGTTTTGATACAATTGTTGAAAGTAATGACGCAGTTCCAATTGATCCTGTGGTCCCCCCGACAGGAGATGGAGAATGCGCGTGGCATTCTCCTTGCCAATGATTCCAGTGGGTTTCTCATCCTTTGCTTCCTCAATATTGGTAGCCTGATGACTTCCTCCTTCACCAAAGCCAGTCCTCCCAGATGTAGCATTGTTGTTTGGACTTCGACTCTCCAATTCCTTTTCAATAGCATTCCAAAAACAAACTTTCCAATCCTCCACCATGGCGGAACCTGGCCCACCCACACTACCACTATCTGTGGTTGGACACAATCCCTTCAATGGGAATTTGAATTTGATCGAAGGGCGATGAATGGATTCTGCCGAGAGGGCATCGATCAATGTTGGTGGTGCATAGTACCCACTGTTAGCATTGTCATTGGGATTGGCGGAATTTGAAGTTTGTTTGCGAGCACGGAGGAGTCGTACGATTGGATCGTTATCCAATGACATGCTTGGTCGTGATGCAGGGTTGGTGCGATGGTTGTTATTGTTGCTCCTTCCAATACCATTATTATTGGCGGCAGCACGTTGTTGTTGTTGAGCAGGAGAGGAATAGAGGCTGAGCCATCCAGCATCGCCATGTCGATAATCCCTACCTTCCACCACGGCGTTATTAGTAGTACCAGCAGTGGTGGCCATGGGCGATGAATAAATCGATCCACCCGGAGAAGTCATCCTCGGCGATCCTCTAGGCGATGCCCCCGGACTACCATTATTAGTATTCGCAATGAAATTCCACTTGCAAACGGTTTTTCGGCCGCTGTGCCACCTGCGGGTAGTTCATCGCGGAGGAAGGATAGGAGGGCTAATGCCGTGTCGTGGGGGGATAGTAGTGATGATGGCTGTTGTTGCTGGGGCGTGTTGCGGTTTGGGGAAGGGGAATTGTTGCTGGATGGGGCCTTGTTAGTCGCACTGTTGGTATTGTTGCCCGCGAGGGCTTCTTCCAGGAGCATGATTATAATGATTTCTATGGACGATTATTGGAGGGTGGTGAATAATAGGTATGGGGGTTACCTTCAGTATTCTTGAAGTCAAGTTCTAGATGCGGCGGTAGTGGCGGAGAAAAATGATCTTGCCATCATGGTCCTTCTATGGTACTGTTGTTGTTGTTGTTCTTGTTTTTGTCGTTGGATTTGGTTCGTCTCTGGTTCGTCCGAAGAATTCCGAAATTGTCGGGGGAAGGGCCAGCCCTCTATCTACATACTCATTGCACGCTTATTCGCAGTCACCCTCTGGTTATTCACCACGCACCGGTGTCACCACCAAACACGCCACGACGAGAGTAGATATTTATTTGGGGGGCGCGAGTTGATTTCGATCCCTCTTTTTCCGCCTCAAACTCAAAGATCCATTTCCATCACCCCAAACCCGGACACCCTACTACCAACGATAGTAGCCTCCTTTCCGGTAACGACACTCGCCGTCGCTCTCCTCTTCCAATGCTCGACAACTCCGGTTCATAGTTTCGCACCGCATTTGAAAGTGCCATCAACCCTCCCTGAAACTCGTACTTTCGCGGGAGCCGCTGCACCATTTCCATCGGTGCCATCACCACGAACAGGCTTGGTCATTCTTTCCTCCTCAAATACCGACGATGAAGATTTAGCAGCAACAACAACCGGCGACAATGACGAAGAGGAAGAGAATGAATCCGTCGACATAACCACCGACCCACGCCTCCGACGCATCCGCCTCTCACGCGCCCTAGGCATAGACTGGGGAACCGATCTTTCCTTCTCTTTCGTCTACGTTCGTGAACTAGAACCATCGGGTGCTGCGTCCGTTTCGGGAGAGGTGGAGGTTGGTGATCAAATTTGTGAATTGCGGCCCGTTATTGCTGATTCTAAAGATGGAAAGGAGGCAGAGGCGATTAATTTGATTGGTGCGCCATTCGACGAGGTCATGGGAGCATTTGCATCCTTGGGACGAAATGTGTATGATGTGGACCTAGTCTTCTTCCAAGGAACAAAGGAGGAATTAAAGGCAGTTTGTGCCGGGAGAACAGGATCGGTACAACAAGAAACAATCATGATTACCGTGGTTCAAAATAAGGGATCAAATGATGAGGCCACTTGTCTTATTGAAGCCCCGATGGGGTGCAATGTTCAACAGGTTTTAACGGACAATGAGATTAATGTTTATCAAAGTTTGACATGGTGGACGACTTGTAAGGGGAAGCAATTGTGTGGAACTTGTATTGTCAATGTGGTGGATGGGGAGGGCGATACCAATCGTAAGAGTTTGGATGAGGGTAGTACTTTGAGAGAAAATCCGGATAGTTATCATTTGTCTTGTGTTACATTTGCTTATGGGGATGTGACGGTGGAAACTTTTCCTCCTATTGAAGCTGCCCAGTGGACACAGTGATTTGAATCAAGCCATATGTACATCATACTAGAATATTATTGTATGCTGAGTGAATATCGAATTTTGTTTGAGTTCATCTAAGCTGTGCCCTCCTTGGGAGACATTTCTTTCACTGGAATGCACAACATCTTGCAGTGGAAGAGGTGCATATTTGCAGGGGGGTAGAGAGGTGGCAGAAAATATCGCTTTGGCACAGACCTAAACTGCAATCTATCAGCATCATTTAGAGATAGGTACCAATTCATGTGTTATTTATCTGAGTTTTTCTAACTAGAATATTCTTTTTTGTCCGATACAATTGTTGGTATTGTATGACGCAGGAGAAAGCGGATGTGAACGCTATTTGTCTTGCATGATGTGTGTGTTGTATATCAGTTTGCGGATATTCCTCTCCATCGCCTCGTGTCTCATATATATTATTTTTCAACCTCTCTTTCTTTCACACACACATGCACCTCAGTACGACAGTACGATAGGAGAACAATTCTACAACTTGCTTATCTCTACAGCATTTACTAGTACTGTGCATGTAAAATAAAAGTAAAAGCATACAATTTTCAAGCCTAGGCTGAATGTCAGCCCATGAGCTTCTGAGATGGTACTGGCAAAGAATAAACAATACTTATTGCAAGCTTTAGATTGAAATGAAGAACTGATGAAAGTGCCTCGGTCTGAATAGGAACACTAAAATAAACTTCGTAGGCTTTCGAGATCACGCCATGGTAGTTACTCATCTCTCTAGCCGAAGTATACAAGACATAATGCACCTAAGTCAAAATCCGAGAAGAAATTTTGCAAGAGAAGATGAATAGCAAAAATATCTGCCTCGCAATTGAAAGAAAGGCCTAATTCCATGGAGAGACCATAAACAAAATTCTGGTCTCAATAAATAACAACAACAAGAGTGCTTGAATAGGTTACCAAGGTGGACTACAACTACCCGAACCAAAGCTATAATACATCAAAATGAAATCATTTCATGCTGGACTAAACTAACGGACGTGTATAAAATCTCAATATCAGCCGTCACAATTGGTACTGACTTCTTCATACCTCGCGGATTGATCTGGAAATAGCCTCATCAGGTCAAGCAGGATCCCAAAATCTCAACTGTCATAAGTCTCCTTGAAGAAGACTATAGCTTCTTGCTGCCTTTCTGACTCTCTACAACAATTCATGCACATTCACAATTCCTCCTCATCCCAAGTGATAAGATAGTTATCACTATCTGCATCTATAGACGAATCTAGTAAGTGTGGTTGCTGTTTCAATGCCATGTTCAAGGTCATCTGCACCCAATCTGTAATGCGCATCTCCTCCTGCCGAGGGACAAATGAAAAAGTCCTCTTCGACACCATCATGTACAAATTGCAGGTCAACATCTCTACCATCATGGCACTTTTTTAGCATTTCAAGAGCATGGACGGCATTTACGAGATGCCCGTGAAAGGTCCAATTGATACCTGTATCAGCAGTATCAGAGCATTCAAACCAGCGCTGCAAGCGGCATGCCTCTGTCGCCTCTAGGTCGCCTGTGAAAATATTGGAGTAGATGTCTGGAGATCATCTCGTCTGTCAAAAACGCCGAACGAAAAGTGAGAAAATTGATATTTGCAATCGCGCGAACACAAATCAGTGCTAATAGAAAAAGAAACACGTGTTTCCATTTGGTTAGAAGATTATTTCTTCAAGCGAAGATGTGTTCGTGTCCAAGTTTTGACAAAAAATACTGGCCATTTTTAGGGTCGCAACGAAAAAAACATATATTTCATGGTGGCCAGCATTGCCCGGCCTCGAGTTTTGATGGCTGCCTACATTTATTGTGTTTATGGCAGTGTGATAAAGTCAAGCTCCGCAGTTATTATGCCCTCTTTTGATGGTTGGGTACACTCACAAGATATTCACTCTACAAGAAGTACATAATGCTTGGAAGCTAACGGAGATTGGCTTTTGCTGTGATGCCGTTGCAATGTTCCAACAAAGCAGTTCAAAGAAATAGTCGTGGTGCGTGAATGAATTTGATTGTTAGAATTTTGCTGGTCAAGAACTACTTGGTTTTCATGAGGAATGCTGATGCAACATTTTCCATCTGTTGAGTGATGGAGTCAACTTTCATTTGGGATCCCCATCGTATGTAACACTGCTTCGATTGTTGGAACAAATCAAGGGCAGTCTGTGCTTCGCCAATCTTTTTATAGTGATGGCCCGCTAATTCACATGCAAGCCCATGTTCATGAACATACCCCGAAGAGCAAGATGAGGTGATAGCTGCAGCATATGACGATTTTGCCTCGTCATACCTCCTTTCGAAGGAATGCAGCTCAGCTTCCAAGAGATATACCTTATTACTGAAATTCGATGGAGAAAGCTCTGCTGCAGACCGCAATGCGAAGATG
The DNA here is from genome assembly GCA_037356235.1 of Bacterosira constricta. Classification (NCBI taxonomy): domain Eukaryota; phylum Bacillariophyta; class Thalassiosirophyceae; order Thalassiosirales; family Thalassiosiraceae; genus Bacterosira; species Bacterosira constricta. The sequence continues at coordinate 7,855 of JAZGVS010001330.1, forward strand.
GCATCTTTGTATTGTGTTTTCACTTTTATGAATTGGGATCCACTTCCGTTATTGTTCTTTATACCACGGAATGCGTTTAGAGCGGCATAAAATAAGATCATGAGCTTATTGTGTCGTCCTAATAAGAGCATCCCGAGTGCCTTTGTTGAATAATGATGGCACCGTTGAGAGTAACCCAACCAAAATGATTGTAATGCTTTGTTGAGGTAAATTGTTTCGTTGCATCTCTGAGCATACTCTGCATTGGAAGCCATTGTTTTTTCATCATTTTGGGTAATTCTATTATGAGAACCGGTAGACTTCCCCCTATCAATAAGTGTTGAAATTGTCTCCCTATAGGCAGATATGTAAGGCATTGAGAGCTTGTTACGAAAACGAGCCATGACTTCTAGATGGTAATCAGCCTCCTTGAGGAGAGTAGATAAATTTTGTCCACCAAGCAGAGCAGTCCGTATGAGGTGAATCGAGTTGTAGAAGGCAACAATAGCAGATTCTCCAGCTGATATTCCAACTGCAAGTTAATAGGGAGGAAAGATTAGCAAAGAGAGCGATGGCAATCACTGTTCATGGATTATTGTTGACACACGATAGATGCTTACCTTCGAAACCCTTGCGTAGATTATCGGCACACAATTGTAGTGGCTCAGTATGAACCGCAACAAATCCATAGTAGGCGCAGTATACATTTGGCATTATCTCTGATGAGTCAAAGCGCTTCAAAAGTGACATTGCGGCCTTCCCAACCCGACACGCTTCTCGAATGAACGGGGTCAGCTTGCATTGCTGACAGAGAACTACGGAATATATGGTAAAGCCAAGGACAGAGTATGGGCACACGCCATGTTCGAGAGTAAGTCGAACAATACGGCATGCCACAAATGGCATCAACTCTGGCTTGCCGAAATAAGAAATACCGAACTGATTTTTCGGTTTTTCATGCCGAAAGTGAAACAGTACCAGCGGGGGGGTGAATGGTCAATGAAGATGAGTAATGAGAGGAATAATTTTTCGTCCATGATGCGATCACCGGCGGCGTCGCAACCAACGCGCAACAGCAACAGCAACAGCAATTTTGCACTTACCAAAAGGTTATAAAACTGTAAAGTGAAGCGTAATGCAGTGTTGTCTATTTCCTTCATCTTCAGTAGGTCTTCATCTGATACTTTAGCTAACATTCTACCCGTTTCATTTAGCATCGCACTCAATTTTCGAATATCAACTGAATCTGGTATTGTTTCATTCAGCTGGGATAGAACTTTGCAACACGTTATGTGTGCTTCATCACTTTCCTCACATGCATGGAGTATCTTCGCATGCGAAAAATGTATTAGAATGTGAAAATTGAATTGCAAATCAACATTTGGCAACTGCCTGGGCACATTTGGTACTCACAGTTACATAAAGATGATAGGCATCAAGCTTGTCTTCAATGCAGCGCCCTTTATCTATAATTTTCTTCAACGACTCATAAGCCTCCTCGATATTCCCGCACGAATATGCGGCCTGAGCTCTCAAAAAGAACAGCCGAAGACTAAAGTCATAATGGCTGCTCCAATGATTCTTTTGGAGTAACGACAAGGCATTATTCAAGTAAGAATATGCGGTCTCATAGTCTGAAAAATCCATTGCCCTTGAACCGGCGCTGAAATTGAGTTTTGAGACGTCAATTTGCAGCTCGGGCTGTATCAACGATGGTATTCCATGATTGATTTGATCAACGACCTGGAAAACCGCATCACTCAGAACTTGACCTTTCGACGTGGAATACAACAATATTCCTAGATTGTAATGAAACTGCAAAAACAAAAAGGAATTGGTGTGAGAACTATATGGTAGCACACCAAAAGCGCAACAAACTTCACCCAGAAACCTACCTGACTCTTGTTGCTATCCGTGATGAGACTGTAAGCAGCTTCTCTGACCTTATCATGTACAAACTTGAACTCTTTCTCAACCTTTTGAATGCATCCCTCGTTGATAGCCTGGTCGAGCCAATCACGCAAGTCTGAGTACTGTGATGTCGAACTCAGATAACCTACGACAGTTTCGTCAGCTTTTATCCCAAAACAAGAAACAACCTTTAAGGCCAATTGTATAGCCTCCGGAAGGGAGGTCATTTTGGCCGAAAGGAGATAAAGTACGTTGTCTGTGATGTTCT
>JAZGVS010001331.1:0-10008 GCA_037356235.1 Bacterosira constricta
AGTTAAATGTGTCTGAATCTCAGCTTTCAGCTGTACCAAAAATCGTCAAAATCGACCGGAAACCTCCGGAGTATTTCATAGCAAACAGACAGTATGTACCTAGAGAGTAGATATCGTACTTGAACCTACTTGAACTTCCCATTCCTATTTTTCCCGTTCTTTTCCCAGTTTTTCCGGCAAAAGGCAAAAGACAACCAGCAACCAACAACAGGGCAACAACGTCGTCGGCCATGGGATGGACATCATGCAGTGCTTGACGGGGTGATTGTGAATCCACCAACTAACCTTCCTCTAGAGTGTAAGCAAACCGACAAACGCGTCAAGCCAAACGAACCTGAAACTAAACCGACCTCCAAGCTGGCACTCGCACAAGTCCACAGAGTTTCCTAAGACGTAGTCGACAATACACAATACTCGTTCTGTGTACCTAATGTTGGATAACCAGATTGGTCACCCACTATCAGGAGCAGGATTCAACATTCAACAAATCAGCAAACGTAAGAATGGTGCAGGTATCGATTCACGTTCGCCCAAAGCCAGGGTATCACTACCCGAACAAGATTGATCACCTTCAAATTGATTCCGCCGATCGATTAGAGTCCATCCAAGAGAAGTACTCCACCGCTGGTTCGACCACTCGACTTTACTATGGGGAGCATGAACTTCCGCTGAACAGTTCAATAGGAAGTCACAATTTGGACGATGATGCGATTCTTGAATGCTGCCGAAGTCCGGCGATGAGCAGCGCTCTTTCATCATGCCTAAAGGATCTGGACAAGGTAAAAAAACTATCTCTCAATGATCGGACAAGAGAAAATTTGCTTGGCATTTTACAAACTCCAGCAGCAATCAGATCTGATCCTGACAATGACATGTGGCAGAAAGAAAAGTGGAGCAATGATCATCTCAAGACGAGAACCATTAATTTGGCTACTATGAAAGCAGTCTTGCAACGTCAGGATAGATACCAGGTGCATGATATGCCTCGCTGCGATGATTGTCAGAGTCTGTTTGATGCTCTGGAGGAACATAATGTATGGAAAGGAGGGGGGCATGACCAGTCGAAGAAAAGGTCCCTCAACCAGCAGTCTCATATCTTCAAGCCAAAGAAGAAAGACGGTAATCCTTCAACAAACTGGTCATTGGTAGAGGAGAAGCTAAACATTCAAAAGCAAATTAGGAGCGAATTTTTTGGCGGGTTGCGATTCTGTGCTGGATATGATTCACCCCCAGAAGACTGGTTGGAGGAGTTTGTAAGGCGAGACCACGCTCGGCATGGCACTACTAGACAAAGTGGCTCACGACGATCCAATGCCATTGATGATACTGCGGATTCTCATCTTGCTCATCTTGCATCTTCTCCGCCAAGACGACAAAATACACCGCCACGCCCACGGCTAAGTGGGAGTAGAGTAAATGAGACATCGATGAGAACAACGTCTTCACCCACACGTAAATACTACATACCTCAATATGCATCTGGTCCGTTTGCTGTCCTCGCTGCCCTTCACTTGGCTATGCATTCAAGGCATAAGTATTCGAATGGTCGCCGTCTGTTAACTCTTACTGAAGAACATTTGAAGCGCATGGCTCAACCAATATGCCGATCGAATTTATATGATAAAGGAAGAATACGCGGTCGTAATGCATTTGCATGCATGGATGGCTTGATAGAAAAACAGTTAGTTCGAAAAGAGATAGTACGAAACAATGTTGATGGTGGTGAGATAGAGAAGTGGGGTTTGCTGAGGGATGGTGAAGTGCTTGGGGAATTTTGTGCTGACTTTGACCGTGCTGTAAATCATGTAATCCCTGTTCAGAGCATCAATGGAGAAATCGGCAAATCTACCATGAATTTGGCATTGTGCCTTGACACCAGGGAAGATGTCCATCTTCTGAAACGCATGAAAATGAACTGTAAAGATGAGAATGTTCCATTTGTTGAAAAGGAACTTCCCGCTGGCGATTACTTATTCCTAGACCAACGTGGTGGACAGGAGTATGTTATGCCGCTAGTTATTGAACGCAAATCATGGTCAGACTTGGCGGATTCTTGCCTCGGTAAAGGGCGGGCACTCAATAGGCTTGACTGTGTCAAATTGGGGGGGGGTTCGGAATGTTCGGGGAACTGCCAACTTTGCAAAATGAAGCGGTGTGGGTGTAAACAGATTATGTTCATCATTGAAGGTGAAAGGTGTCTTGGAAGTGATCGTGTTCATAGAACTGCCAAAAAATGCAACCCAACAAATTGTTGCAGTGCTTGCAAACAGCTCAGCGAGAGACACAACGTAACGCAAGATGTTCTAGAAGGTGTTCTTCATCAACTTCAGATTGAGCATGGGTGCCTGATCCATTACACCAACTCCTACAATGAAACTATTCAATCACTCTTTCACATTTGGTCATTACTGCAAATGGAACCAGACTTGCATGTTGAAGAGCCACTATCATTTGAGTCATTTGCATCAAATGCTCGGCGTAGAAGTACTACTACTGTGAACCAGTTGCAGCGAAAACCATCACAGGTGCAGGAGCTCAATGTTGAAGCAATTTTGCCGTTGGTTGCGAGTGGTGACTGGAATCTGGACATGGTGAAAAACCTGCTTGGTTTGGAACTATCAGCCCAAGCAGGCGGAAATTACCAAGATAACCACAAAAAATCTAAGCGATCCAAACAATACTCGCAGAAAAAAACATCCAATCATGACGGTGGTGTCATTGAATTGAATGATTCAGATGGTGCAGGTGACCCTATATGTATTGACTTGGAGTCTGCAATAGGAGGTGGCACCAGCAACAGTTCTAGATCAAAGAAACGCAGAAAAAAGAACAACGAAACATTTTTTCTTGATTCAGATTCTGATATTGAGACTGAGCACAGAAAGGCCACAAATATCCGCGGTGGTGGAAATTCGTACACTCTATCCAGCGATGATGATATTGAAGTCCTGGACAATTCCCAACAAAGGAGTCAGCTCCAAAGAGGCCAAAGAAATTCGAGATCATCTACCCACCAACGACAACTACAACATCATGCTGAGGACGATGATCAGGATGCAGCTTGGGCAGAGTATGATCGTGTTCATGGAAATGCCCATCCAAACAATGCGCACCTACAACAATATCAACGGCAACGGTCATCAAATTCAAATAATAAAAATAGCCGTCAACTGCAGCAGCAGAAGAAGAATCGTCAAGCAGATTATGCAGGGAACAACAGTAAACGATCGCAACAAGCGAACAATAGAAGACTGTTTGGCAGTTCCCAAAAGTCTAACAGAAGCCCAGCAGCATTGATTGTTGCTAAACAAAAATCACATGAAGTTTGTCTCCTTTCTTCAGAAGATGAATCGCCTGAAAAACAACTAGCTGCATCTGCATTCAAAACGGGTGATGAACATGATTCATCCTCTAGAAGAGCTGATGTGTGTGAAAGAGACATGAATATTGAAATGCTGTCACAAGCTCGGCCACCACGAACATTCGGAAAGAGGAAGGCAAGTGAAATGGCTGATGGAGCGGATAAATTGAACAAAAATAGGCATCTTTTTCCCCTTCTCATCTTACATGGTTGGGATGAGTACTGTCAACAATTTAATAAACAGCTGGACAGTACATGGAAAGAGATTTACTCTAGCACGAAAGACAGTCATCAGATGAATGATATCTACACCATGTCAGTGACTCGCTTAGATGACCTAATGAAAGAATCAGCCCCATTTGTCCGACGAAGAACTTTGATGAGATTCACATTATGGATGCAACTTGTCATGGGCGTGCACATCCGTTCAGTCCAGAGGATGCGATTTGCTGACGAAATAAAAAGAGGTCTAGCTCAGAGTGAGCATTCAGCAGGACTTTTAGCCGTTTCACCTGCCACACCTGCTCGATCGTCAACAGGATCTTTATCCCTTCCACCCGCTCGATCGTCAACAGTCCACTTGACACCTATTACATCATCATATACCCGAAAGAGTGGCAGCAGAGACGAAGTCAGTGGAAGGAAACATTCTGACATGTCGGCAGATAGAAAACGCCCGGTATCCACCAACATAGAGTCTGATCTAGTAAGGAATGCTCGTCTAAGGAGATTTGATACGACCTGTCCCAAAAAGGGCACGTGGTCTTGCCAAAGATGTACACTAGAAAATAGTGATGATAATAAAAGTTGCTCTGCGTGTGGCGACAGTGGTACCATTTTCCCTACGAAGCAATTGTCGAGAACCTGTCCCAAAAAGGGCACGTGGTCTTGCCAAAGATGTACACTGGAAAATATTGATGACAATGAAAGTTGCTCTGCGTGTGGCGACAGTGGCGCTATTTTCCCTACGAAGCAGTTGTCGATGTCTGCACCTGCTTCAGCTATGTCACCCATTGCTAGCATGTCATCAACCTATCGCGCGGATCATTCAAGTTCATCAATTTTAAGTTTCGGACCAACTAAGGCATCTCCGAATAAACGGGTTGTTCGGTGTGGAGCTTGTGGAAAAGAAGGTCATAATCGATCAAATGCAACTGAGCATAAGTGTACGGCTTACTTTGATAAAAAGGAGATTGACAGGAGGGAGAAAATTCGACTCAAGAGGGAAGACACCATCAGCCAAGAGAGAGACAAGATAAGAGCAATAGAACATGAATCTAAAAATGCTGATAGGATGCAGGCAGAATTGGCACGCCAAATAGAGGAATTGGAGCGTAATAAGGAACGGGCCGAAGATTTCAGGAAAGAGGAGCTCAAGAGACGAAAACAAAAGGTGCAACGACTTCAGAAGCAACAAAATAAACACAATTGATTTAACATAACAAATCACGATTTTTTCATCCACGTAATCATGTTCGTATTGCTATTGTATGGTCACACTCTCACATATATCATGTAGCACCATCAAAGTTTGAATTTCAAGAGATGACTTTTTATGCATATTTCTTGTGGGCTATCAAAGTGGTTTCTCTACATTTTTGCTTTGCATAACCCTCTCTCTGGGAAAGTCATTTCTATAATTTGTTAGCTCCAGCTCCAAAGCTACTCCAACTGATCAAAAAGACCAAATGCTCTCTGGACTGTGCCTCTCATACGCTTTCGAATCCCCCACATTGTTGTTTGTGTCTGGTCTTGCCGTATTCACATGATGAGGATAATGATAGTGATGCTGGTGTTGCTCTTCCGTATTTGCCATGTTATTATACATCCCGGCATGATACTGATCAACGTGATCGGATTCTTTATCAAACACTTCTGACCCTCCCACATAATCTTTCAATCGATAATTCATCTGCGGGTTCCGTAACTTATTCAACGCTTTCGCTTCAACCGTTCTCACTATATCGATTGATACACCCATACCCTCTGCTATTTCTCTTAAACTCTTTGGTCTCCCATCGTCTAATCCAAATCTGTGGGTCAAGACCGTCCGCTGATCCTGTCCTAGCGCATCTAACAGGTCATGAACCTCGCCTCGCAAAGCCTCCGACATGAAATCTTCATCCGGAGTAGCTACTTCTGTACAGGCTACACGGTCCCCAATGGTCCGCCCATCTTTCTTGTTGGAATGTCTGTCTACCGGGAGCTCAAGAGAGAGAACATTCTTTGATAAATGCTGATACAAATGGATTTTATCCAAAGGCACGCCCATTTCATGCGCCAACTCAGGCATGCTTGGCGGCCTTCCAATGTGCTCTTCCAATTCCTTAAGCTTTTTATTCATATTCCGCATCAAGGTCTGGACATGCTCTGGTAACCGAATCATGCGTGAACTTTCCGCAATCGAGCGTAAGATCCGCTGCCGTATCCAATGGGTGGCATAGGTACTAAATCGGAAACCTTTCGTTGGGTCGAATCGTTCCGCTGCCTCCATGATTCCCATGTATCCTTCTTGGATGAGATCATCGAGTTTGAGTGTTGCATCTGTGCCACCAGCTCCGCCACCTCCAGAACGACCTAGGCCACCATTTCTGAGGATGTTGTGATAGCGTTTGGCAACCATTGTCACAAGGCCAACATTTCCTCTGATGAGTCTGGTCCTTGCTTCTTGACCTCGTGTCATTACATCATGTAGCTGATCGACAGATAAGGAACACGCAGATGCCCATTGATACTCTGATAGATCACCATGCTGATTTCCTCCCACTCTATTAATTTCTCTTGACATCCATTCATCCAAATTATCACGTGCTTGTGTGACCGATCGAAATTTTCGAATGTCTTCTGCAATTTCTTTTTCTTCGTCAAAAGTAAGTAGCTTGGATGATGTAATTGCCTGTGGTGTGTGAGGTTTTCTTCGTGATGGAAAGATGGATGAGCCCAGCGATCGAGGTGATAGACTACTTTTTCTTCTCAATGTTGTTCTCCGTTGCTGCTCTGGGACCTCAATCATTCCTATTTCCTCCGTTGGTGAAATGGTGTCAGAATTATAGCTATAATCGCGTGAAGCATTCATTTCAATAGTTGCTTGAACTGTTCTCCTCGCACCATTTGGTACATCCATCTGAAGTTCTTTGGACAGATCGACGGATGATCCGATATCAAAGTTGTTAGGATCAAAAGTATAAGGATGCCCTTCATCCAGATAGCGTTGTGCTATGTTGTGCCGCGGGGTTTGTGGAAATGATGGAATGGACTGTAATGCATCAGCGCACAGGTTACACGTTGTATCTACAGATGTCAAGAACGAAAGACGCCAGCAGCGCAGTGGATAAGAATGAGATGAGATATGGATGATATTACAGAACGGCCAAGAGAGCCGCATTCAATCTTTGTATAGCGTACAATATCAGAATGCCAAATGAAGGAAAACAGCCACGGAGAACTTACAACAAGCACTGAGCACGGCAGCCGTAATCGTGACATTTGTGACGTTTCTCATTCTCAACATATTATATGGTATTAAGTATTACAGCGCACTCTTCTGGGCTCTGTGAAATCAATATGGAGACGTAATGCAGTTCGAGATATTCCCTGAAAATAATGATGGCAACCAAATCCAACGAGCAAGGGAGAGGAGGAGAACGAACCAGAGCTCACGAAACCCGAAATGCAATTTCAATTAATTGTGTGGCGTGTGCGTGCGTGTGTCGAGGTGTGTCGGCGTCAAGAAAGGAGAGTGGTTTTGGTGCTGCCTTGGATCTTGGATGTTGGGGCGTCAAGCAAGCGCCGTGCGACAACACACACTCGTCACATGAAGACATCGGTGGGGCAACTTCTTTCCCACTACTCATATTGAAGTTGAAGTTGATCCCACATCATGTCCGTTGTCCGTGCTTGAATCGGCCACACACACAGAAAAAGGCAAGGAACAGGCACAGAGCATGCAAGGAACAAATTGAAAATGACGTCACCCCCAATCCTACATAGGAATAGTACAGACATGTTGGGATTGGCGGCGCTGAACAGGGGCTGATGCTGAACACCAACCAAAATATCGGCCAGACGCCAATCTCGACGCAATTGCATAACTCATTGTGACACCTGTGACACAACTCCTCCTATGTAATCTACGTATTCCTACTTGAAGAGTCCAATAAGGCCATAAGGCAAGAAAGAACGCGCGGTCAGCGCGCGCGCCGAAAAAACTCCGAATCTAAAACATCTCGCCGAATCTTCGTCCCGATCACCGATCACCGATCACCGTGCAATACTACAGCTGTTCACCCTTGTCTGCCAACCTATGGTACCTCTACGCAAGCGTACTAGGTCCACGAGAAAGTGATCCAGACGCAAGAAAGAATACAGGAAATTGGCGACGATTTTGCAGTTTTCCTTTGGCTTGCTTTGTCGTTGACATCTAAGGAAATTGGCGACGATTTTGCAGTTTTCCTTCGGCTTTGTCTTGATATCTACCTAACGGCCGTAACGGCAGCGTGAAAGAATACCAAGCATTCTACATAGTGCGTGTGACTAGCGGGATAGGAATGTCTCCTACCTGCAATTAACCTTAAGTTAATTTGCAGTTAGGGGTTAAGTTGTGTCCAATTGGATTGTGTCAATGTGGGATTCAAGATTCAAGGAGAACCGGGATGACGTGGTGGGAAAGTGGTACTGCCTGTTCAACTTGAAACGGCACAAGTCGATCAGAATGTTACTCTGCACTTCTCGATCGAGAGACACAATAATACAAGGTAGACAACTTTAAAATCATTGGGCCTAGTTTTAGGCAATACCATCAGTGACTTGTCGATGACCAAGGCGTGATTGCTGAGTTGGCCTCTGGGGACTAACTCTGGATCTGCTGAGCTGGAATTTTGAAAAACCTAAAATTGACTGAGACAACTGCTGAAAACAAGAATATGATACCGGGTAAGATACCGGGATTCTACTCTAGAGAGGAGCAGTATTGAATCCCTACCTATCAAAAACTCCGTGTCACGACCGACAGGGTCATGTCACGAGCTGACGAGACTGATGTGACACCCAACACAGACACACCAGCCATCGTGACCGTGACTTGTCAACGCAATCCCATCGGTGAAACATTAAAATGTCTTTCACACGTCCGGCCAATACGGGATTAAGGATTATCTACACATCAGAATACATCATACACGCAGGTATCGTACCTACCGGTACCTACTATGATGGACAATCCAGGGACAATCTGCTTATCACGCGCTACCTCTAGAGTAGAACCCAGTGGCAACTCATCTCTTCCCATAAAAATTATCTGGCCAATCATCCACCAACCTGCACCAACCGACCAAAAAATCATTCAATCTACCACTCAACCATCCATCCAACCATGATCATGATCAACGACAATCAGACCGATATCCTCAGCCGCCTCGACGCTACGAGGGTCCAGGAGGCGACCATGATTTGCTCCAACTACTTCAAGAACAATGCAGTCGCATGTGGCGACATTGATGAATCATGCCGCAAGGCCATGGTAACATGGGTCGAGCAAGTACAAACGACCCTCAAACTGAGTCCCGAGACTGTCTGGATTGCCATGTCATTCTTCGACCGGTATATCAGCTCGGGCAAGGGCGCCGATGTTCTCAAGACCAGATGCAAGTTCCAGCTAGCAGCCATCACTGCATTCTACACTGCCGTCAAGATCTACGAGCCTGTCGTATTGGGCATTGATATGCTGATAGAGATATGCCGAGGTACATACACTGAAGCTGACATTGAGTCCATGGAATACGATATTTTGTCTGCCCTCAATTGGAGAGTTTCATGCCACACGCCCATGGACTTTGCGAGAGATCTTTTGGAGCTGATCTCCGATGAACAGGTCCCATCCCATATTTCCGATAATCTCCTCGAAGCCTGTCAGAAGCACTTGAATTATGCCATCACCGATATCAACCTCTCATGCTTCAAACCTTCCATCTTGGGTATCAGCTGCCTAGCAAGTTCTTTGATGGAAAGCGATCTATTATCTTTCTTGGAAAAACAAGCAATTTGGGCTCAATTATCAGAATTATGTAGTTTTGAACTATCATCAATAGAAGTTGTTGAGGTTCAGCGATGTCTTCTTTCTCATGCGAATCCCTGCAAATCAAGCACTGTTTCGAAACGTGGTACAATGTCTCACCATTCCAGAATTGTTGGTGTCACATCGTCTCCAGTTTGTGTTACAAAAATAGCACGTCAGGCATAAAAGTCTAAAAAAATAAATGCACAAAGAATAATAATTTCATCTACCATTTTATGTCTGCAAATCTTACATTGTACAATATCAATAAATCATTAACAACAGTTGCATCATCTCTAAGCTCACAGGATGTGATGATGGATACTACTTTCCGTCATCAGCTGAGCTGAATTTATTGTTTAACAGAATTTGTGTTGCATTATTTACATTGGTATTTCTACACATATTGTGACTTAAATGAAACCAAAGTTCCCAGTACTGCCACTGGCAAAGTGGCAACGGCCAACATAACTCAGCCAGCAATGCGATTCTTTCTGCGGATCATGTTAAGGACAAATGCATCCTCCCCATCATATCGTCCAATCTCCTGCTGAAAGCTTGGTCTTGACCTTGACTCTACCAAATAATCTAGTAA
>JAZGVS010001337.1:0-10000 GCA_037356235.1 Bacterosira constricta
GAAAGCAGTCCTAGCTCGCCTCCATACCACCACGACCCACATCCTTGCCATCGCCACTATCATCAACTTTGCTGCCACCGTAATCATCAACTGCATGTTGTCCATAGTCCTACCTTCTCACCCTCATCACCACATTGGCGCCACGATTCGGTCGACGCAACGGCTACTAGTTGCTTCAGTCCCAAATTACAAAAATGATAAAATCATCTGAAGAAGAAAATGTGCTCCCACAATATTTCTGCTTTAACAAGCAATGCTTCCTCAAACTTCTAAAAAATCATGGTCTCCAGAAGGTAAAAAATGGTGCAAGCAAAAACAGCTACGCCAATGACTCGCTGACGGTGGATGTGGAGAGTGTCTTGTTCTTGTTCTTGTTCTTGTTTTTAACCCAACATGTCGCTCAGGTTAAACATTGTAGTGTTGAAGGCTGTGAAAAAAATTCCATGCAAGGTGGTCGTTGTAGGCGACATGGTGCTCAGGTCAAACGTTGTAGCGTTAAAGGCTGTGACAAAAACATCCAGCAAGGCGGTCGTTGTATTGGACATGACGCTCTCAAGTCAAGCGTTGTAGTGTTGAAGGCTGTGACAAAAAAAACCCAGCAAGGTGGTCGTTGTGCTGAACATGGTGCTCAAATCAAGCATTGCAATGTTGAAGGCTGTGACAAATATCCCGTGCAAGGTGGTCGTTGTGTTGAACATGGCGCTCAAGTCAAGCGTTGTAGCGTTGTAGCGTTGAAGGCTGTGACAAATATCCCGTGCAAGGTGATCGTTGTGTTGAGCATGGCGCTCAAGTCAAGCGTTGTAGCGTTGAAGGCTGTAACAAATACATCCAGTAAGGTGGTCTTTGTTGCGAGCATAATGAATACCCTGAAGGAAATTGAATTCAATACTGAATGGTATGTCAACTACCCAAGTAACAGTTGCAGCCGCCGATGTTGTCTGAAATGATGCATGTACCTACTGTCTGGCCACATACCGTCGTCTGTCCGTCACTCCAAAAAGATTGGTAAGCGAAGCTAACACGAACTGGCATCCACGAACCACGAAGCACGCGAGAACCAACATCAACGAGCGGACAACAATGATATTGTAATGACGACGATGATGCCATCCAAAGCTGCAGTCTAAAGTAAAACGGGAACTTCGATACCGCATGCTACTAATCCTAGAAATCCTAGCACTCCTCCTAGCATCCACCTTCATCACCACCCCACTAACATTCGGCTATCTCTTCGGCACATACATTCTTTCCAAAATTGCTCGCTCGTGGTTCCGTGGCTGCCTACCCAATAGTGGTGGTAGCGGAGGCAACGGAATATTGGGAAGCAGTGGTAGTGACGGCGAATTTGATTCTAGTGATCATCCAGACGATTGTAGCGAGAGTGAAATACGAAGACGTAGAGCTGCTGCCAATTCTGCTGCGGGTGTGCCGGTGATTAAATTGTTGCCTTTGGGTAGTGAGGCTTCAGCTGTGCTTGAGAAGGTGATGGCCAAGGACACGGACGGCGATAACAACGACCAGCGAGGTGATACGAAGAAAGAAGAAGAAGAAGAATCTTCGAACAGCGATAATAGCAGCATGGATGATAAGATGCAGCCTCCCAAGCTGAAGAAGAAATATCAAAAGCAAAATTCAAACAACTCGGACGGCAACAACATGCAAGACGATCGTTCTAAAGATGACGAGACTATGGAAGTTGACAATGACAGCATGGACATTGATCATCCCAACAATAACGACGACAACGCCGACGACACCGACGAAGACGAAGACGACGAGTCACCCAACGCAATCGAACAAATGGTCACCAATTCACTAACCTCCTACTCCCTTGACTGCTACCCCTACACCTTCTCTCCATTACTGCTATTCACCGATTCTGGATATTTTGACAGGGGATACAGTAATTATAATGCGGTTGCGGCATTCTTTGCTCCTGCCTTGAGGGGATTGGGTGGTGATTTTGATGGAAATGGAAATGGTGGGGATATTAATAATGGTGCAAGGAGCAAGAGATCAGCGAGCCGCGGCCGTGGAAACAATGGGGATGGAAGCGCCAACAACAATACCAACAGCAATGCACCCATCAGTGTACCCAACGAAGACGCCACTGCTGCTGCTGCCAACAACAAAGAAGAAGAAGAACAAGTCTTCCCAGACGGAATCAACATGCTCCACAACGTAATCTACGACCGCAAAAACCTAACCTACGACGAACTATTCACCCACCTCGCCACCCACTCCTCCATTGTCACATGCTGCATCGACGCTCACTTCACCGCGTTCCAACTCCTCAATAAGTCCACACTACTGTATTATGACCCACTTCAAGCGAGTTTGAGTGTGGCAACGGGTGAGAGGGACGTGCATAGTGCCGCATTGTATTTGTTGATGAAGTGTCATTATGGGGATAATGGGCATGTGATTGAGAATAAGAAGTATTATACGGGGCAGACTAGTTCGAGGTTGCAGAATGCAGTGTGAGTTGTTTTATTGCTCTCGTGTGTGTTTGTTATTCAATCAAAAATAACATGCCTTCTCACAACCCTCGTCTATATCCTTCTGCTCTTTACCAACCTGAATTTTTACAGCTTCAACATGTGGAAGAAAATCAACAATGTCAGCATGGCCCAGCTCGGAATTCGATGGAACCGCCTCCCGTTAAAGCTATCGCAGTATTTGTTCATCAATAGCAAGAGTACTCCGGGGAATATGAGTACGCAGTTGACTGGGAATACGTGTTATTTTCAGACTTATCTGTAAGCCTTTGTTTGAATTCATTTTTATATTGAATGTGCAGCATGGCTCTGCCAGTGATTCATTACTTGCATTTTCTCACCTGGAAATCATTCTTTGAAACCTTACATTACTAAACAAAAAAACAACACACAGATTTGCCCTCCTCTGCAAGGTGGGCAAACCAATCATCTCCCCCGACGGACGTTCCGTCACACTCCAAGACCCCGACCTCCTCGAAAAAGCCACCATCCGCATTGCCCAATTCCTCCTAACCTTCTTCATCAATACCGAAAGCCGTATCATCCGTCCCTACACCAACAGCAACTTCATCCTGGACTTTTATCGCTACACCGAATCCAAGTACTACACTGCCTTTGTCAAGTATCTAAAACACAAAAAGGTCAAGGTTCCCGATTACGATAAGCAATATGAGGGTATCACCATGTTCTACTCGTTTGTCAAGAATCTCCATGGCTATGACAAGTTCGTGTTGGAAGGAGCCACATCCTCCGTACCCAATAGTAAATCACTCCAATACATTCAATCTACCGAGGGTGCATCGCGTAAATTGGGAAGGGGGGATTATTACAAGTACCGTGCGGCCAATCTCATGTTTGGATGCAATGCCGGTGCCATGTTGGGTATTGGCAGTTTTTCGGAATTTAATTCTTGGAGGAAGAATCAGTTGTTGAGTTTCTATGGGGTTATTAAGGGTAGGATTAAAGATTTGGCAGGGGAGATTGCTAGGGGAGGGTTGACCAAGTATCGTGATTATTGTAAGTTAGTCTGCTGTGTGTATTCTCTAATTGTTTCGCTCTTGTATCCAAGGCTTACACTGTGCTTTTCTCTATTGCTACTACTGAATTGAGTCCAGACTTTATGCCCCAGTTTGAAGTAGGACAGCAGGAACTCATCGACATTCATCATTATACCTACCTCATTGACATGTGCTCCATGGGCAAGGCAACTGGACAATTGGCTCAAATCGTTTACGATATTAATAGTCATCTTGTCAACTACATTTATTTCTCGACGCAAAATAGAAACAACTATCACAAGATGATCAAGACGGATCAATTTGTCAACACAAAGAGATACATGAATGCATTCCAACAGAGTTTTCTGACTGTGGAGTGGTTTTCTGACTATGTCGGGCTTGGCTTCTCGGAGATTAATCCAAAGGAAAAAGATATCAACTCTTTGACTCAGACAGGTAAGCATCTTCTCGTTATTCTTCTTGCAATTCCAACATACCATCTTATTTACCTTCCCACTCCTCTCATTTCTATGGCTTAAATATCACAGTGTTTTACCAAACTGACTTGATGCGGCATCAGGGCTACCGACAAGAGTACGAATTTGAGAAGGAGTGTATCAATCAAATGGCAAGGTCCAATGTCCGAAGATTTGAATCCATGTTCCAGGGAGGCCAAAATGCATCTCAGAAATACGAAGCATCCATCAAAATTGGCTACGGTTTCACATATTCCAAGTACAACACATTGATGCATTTCCTGAATGTTGCCGAATGCTATTGGGCCAACCCTGATGTGAATAACATTCAAGTTTTTGGAAAAGACATTCGAACGCTCCTGTCAATCTCTTGCCAGAAGATTTTCTTTGACCCTAGCCACTGTGGCTACTATTATTATGGACCACTGGAAATGCGTGACACCTTCCGCACCGAGCTTGATCTTGCGGTAGCATCAGGTTCTGGCCGTGCTGGTGCTAGTGTTGCGGCTACAAAACACAATGGTGGCAACCATTTGACAATCGTAGACCGTGTCTACGAGTTCTCCTACTTGAAGGGTATCTTGGAACGTCTCTTCCAGGATGCCAACAATACCTGCATCAAATCTGACAACAATGTATTGAATTTGTTACTGCTATCTCTTCAACTTGACTTTGGCTTGTTTGGCCAATATGCGAGCCTTTTGAACATTCCATTCATGAAAGACCTGCAACACGAGGCAGATACGAAAGAGCTTCAAGTGGAGATTGCTAACCAGATCTACGACTTTGATCGAAAGCACAATGCGGACTCCATCACACGTTCCAAGGTGGAAGAACTAATCTTTGAGGTATCCTACAAGTTCTTAGTGAATAAGAACTTTGATATTCACTCCAATCAGTTCAAGCTCATCTCAATGCTTAATGCAGATTCGGACTACCAAGAATACGTCCTCCTTGTCAAAATTTACATGTCTCTCTGCTCCATCAACAAATCAGTGGAGGTAGACTATTACAAGATGAAGGTCAACGGATCCTTCCACATAGTCATCCCGTTCAACTTCAGCAAAAATACCAGTGAATACCTAGAAGAGATTACAATGCATCATTCGTTCACGGAAAATAATGGTGTTATGATGTACGATGATATTCAAGTTTTTGATCTAAGGCCTCATCAACCGGAGATCAATCTCTACAAAATCCGACTGGAACCAAGTGAGGTTCAATCTATGGTGAAATACATTGAAATCACCAACGTGTTCCGAGCGCTTTCATCGGAGGAGCAGTACCTCATCTTCATTGATGACAATTCTATTGTGGTTGACGTTCTGGAGGGAGGGAAAAAGATGAATTTTCGAATCAATCAGGTGGATGCGAAGGTTGCAACGATTTATTTCAATGAAGCAATCTCTTTCATTCCTTGCTTTAAGTTCACTGAGGGCGAAGATGTCATCATTTTTACCTCCCGCAATATTCATTATTTGGTGGACAAGGGCGGACAGTTTTGTCCAGACTACTATGGAATGAAGCATGAATTGATTGAATGCATCACTACGGAAGAATTGTTTGTGGACCTAAATGATGACCCCCAATTTCGCAAGGCCAAATTGTCAGAGCTGTTGACTGAATCAAAGGTGGTCGTGTATTTCCCTGACTACTATCTCCTGTGCAATAGTCGTCAGCAGTTGATCAATCTATTGGATTATGCCATTTATATCCGCAACATCGGATTTTTCATCCTTGTACTATTCAACCTTCGGCGGACATCAATTGTTCTAGAGTATCTTGAGAGAAAAGAAAAAACAGTTCAGATAACGGGCCCGTGGAAAGAAGCCATCCTTTACGTATTAAAGCTCAGCCCGAATGTTCATTATGATGCTATCTTTGAAAAGCAATTTGTGAATATCAATCAACACAAAAATCTCCCTCTCCGTGACTTCATTGAAGTTTTATCAGAGAATTTCACACGCTATCAGCGCTACGTGGATGGGGAATATCAAATAGTACCGAGGGAGAAGCAGAAACGATTCCTAGAGCACATCATAACTGGGGACAAGTGTTTTCATTTCAGCGAAGTAGGGTCGGGAAAGACAAAAGGTATGTTTTCATTGTCATCATTCGCTTGTAGTCTAGATCAGAGTCTCTCATCACCCCATGCGCATTGCTTACTCTCTCATATCTACTTGAACGAACACAGTGATCATGCCTCTTCTCTGCCAGATATTCTTGTCATCTAACAAAGAGGCTCACAAATACCTCGCCCGTGGTGGAAAGCAAAAAGACACCCTTGTGATACTTGTTCCAGAGCACCTTCTCCCTGATGCCCGTGCACAAGTATTCAGGCATTGTCTCAATCTCAACTTCCGTCAGGAGTACCGGGTACATGACGATATTTTGACACTTCTCCACAAGAAAGTGCAGCTTGGTGGTGATAGATCTATGAAGCAGATATTTGTGACTAGCTTCAATCAATTCAAGAAAGCTTTGACTTACGACAAGATATGCAAAAAGATAAGGCCCCAGTGAGTTTCTTGTATTGGTCTACACAATTACCTTCATCTCTCACTCTAGCGCAATACACACTCACTTTTACCCGCACTCTTTGTTAGTCGCGAGCACATACTTGTCGTTGCAGATGAGGTTGATGACTTTCTTGGTGCGTCCATCTTCAGTTTACAGTCTTTCCCGCACAAAGCGAACTTTCTCACCTTACCTCTGCAATCTTTTGAATTTTAGATCGTGACAAGCTGGTGTTCAATATATGTTCTAATAAGGCTAATTCTTTTGACCGTGATACCTTGGAATATTTCCATGAAATAAGCCAAGCAGCGTATCGTGGTGCAGAATATCAACCGAACTACTTTCACTCATCACCGAATCCTTCTTATTGGAAAGAACTGCATGCCAAATTTTTGGCAATTAGTGATGAAATTCAAGATGCGAGCAAGTCGCTCAACAAAAGCTTCGGTGAGATTTTATTTGTAACCTGAAGTGGTTTAGATGTTAAGAATATGACGAATTTTCCTTGAGCTAATTGCTTTCATTTAACATTTTGTTTCTAGGGATCTTCAATGAAAAAACTCTACGTCATTGTGCATCAAGCATTTCACATGATATCGAGGGATACAAAGCTCTCATAGCACGCCCCTATGAATCTGTGAATCGAGCCATGCCAGGAAGCTATTACAGTGATGTAGAAAGAACCATTTTCCTCACTTTTGTGATACTTTCTGAAGATATTGCCAAGTAAGTTGACCATGTTTGGAAGTTGGCATTATTTCAACAATATCATCAACCAGCACTGACAAAATCCTTCATTCTATTTCATCTGAATACAAGATTTGATGAACTATTTCAATTGGAGCGTAAATTCATCACCTTTGAATATTGGAAAGAACATTTGGCTGAGCTTGATTTTGATGAGCTTGTGTATGGCCATGACCGACTGTCCGAGATCGCGGAGAAGCACCCAAGTATGCTCAGTGGGCTGATTCGATTCCTTTACATAATAATTTTGAAAAGAATGGAAGTGCGTGATAGATCGAAGTCGGTGAACTCAGTTGACATCATTTTCAACTTTGATTGCATTGGCTTCACAGGAACGCCATTTCTGGGTAACTATCCTACATCTGACTATATTCGCCACCAGCGGGAAGATGACATCCCTCCTTGCATTGACCGAAGCTTCTATGCCTACACAAGTGAAAATCTACCAACGGAAGAATTTGAAGAGCGCTTTGCTAGCTTTCAGGGCCAAAACAGCAATGTCCAGGTAAGTGGATTATGTTTCTTGGTGTTGATTCTCTGTACGTTGCAATTGTCTGTACATCCCCACTGCTCACGCCTAACACAATGCATTGGATCTCTTCCTTCGCTCTCGCCTCAATCAGGTGGAGTATGTCTCTTCTGACTTTATGAATGAATCGCTGAAAGTAGGCGAAATGGATACTCTGGAAGCAATTTTAGAGCAAGAAGAGAAGAAATCTACCACGGCAGCTGGAGAATCTACAAAGATGTCTCCTTTCAATGTGATTGTAGATCTCTGTGGCATCTTCANCTGTGGCATCTTCAAGCTATCGAACATATATGATGTTCGCTCATTGATATTAAAGCACTTTGGCCCTGACTGCTTTCACTACATTTATCACATTGACCAATCAAATGGCAGTGACAGGATGCTGTGCATCAAGTCAAAGAATGATGTCACTTTTGACGAAGAATTTTATAAATTTCTCTGTCGCTCATATGGTGCGAAAATGCGAGAGAAGGTGTTTTTCTTTATCGACAATCGCAATTATATTGGAAAGGATGTCCCGTACCAACTCGTTTTTCAGAAGCATTACAAATTGCCTCTCTTTGTGAAAAGTGTTGTCATTGCTCATGATGTTGAGGACTTCAGTAAGATATGGCAGGCAATGGGTCGATCACGGACCATGAATGAGACGACATTCAGCATTTACAAAAGCGACATTCCCACTGGCTTGGTTGAAGAAAATTCTGGGCTGGGCGACATAAAAGAACAGCCTCTAACAAAGCTCCTCTACACGCACAATTGTGATTGTAAAATGGCTGGAAACATTTCATCGATCTATCAGGTTAGTCTTTGTTTGAAATCATTTTGGTTGTGCAGATTTTCTTCTTCGAAACTCACCCAATAGCTTAATACTATTTTCTTTTCATTGATCTACTAGACCTTGATTGCCCTTTACAATTTGTCCAAGGGATCATTTTACTATTCTGGTTAGTGTTTTCCTTGAAATCATTTGAAGTTTACAGACATTCTTCTCAGATACTCACTGATTTGATGCCAAACATTTTTCTTACCCAATGCAGATGAGATTGTGAACACCTTTATTGAAAAAATGGAAAAGACGATCACCACGAAGGTGGAAAAACTTGAAAGGAAAATTGGTGGTGTTATGTTGGGATCTCCTCCTATTCGTTTGGGGCCCTTGGGCAAGATCTTACAGCACATTTTTCTCGACAAGTTCCGGCGAAGTTCGAACAAATCTGTTGCGGAGAATGGCCTGTCACTTCAGATGGTTGTTACGCTGGTGGAGCAAATTGTGCAACAAAAGTTTGAGCAGCGGCTTCCATCTGGGGACATTTATGATGATTACGTACGATTTCTATCTGGCGAGCAACAAAGTCTGATGGAAATTTCGTACACAAAGCAGCAGCAGAAACAAAAACAAAAGCAGAAGGCCAAAAGTCAAGACAATGACACAATGGATGTCTTTGATAAACGGAATCAGTTGCACCTCAAGAACAAAGCGGGGAATTATTTTGATGAAACTGTTGATGGTAAAAAGGATTCAACAAAGGCGATACTATCACTTCCAGTGTCTGTCCCCATTTTTACGGTGCAATACTCCACTGGAGGAAAGACTAATGTCATCAATGTCTATCCCACAGTTCAGTTTCTTTATTCTCATCACATTATGCCGCGATACATTAATGATGATGTTCGAAAATTGCTGATCAACAAAAGTTCAGATATCGCTCAGTTTTGTACTGACTTTGTAGCTTCTGTGACGAAGAATTTGAAAGTTGAGCAAAACGATGCTAGTCAAACCAAGTTCCATTCAGAAATCAAACTCAGTGGCATCAAACAAAATCCACAGTTTTCTCTTGTTGGCATCTCGCCAGGTGTTTACATAATTGGAATGAAGGATCAGTTCAACATTCACGACAGGGAAAATCACCCAATGGGTGGTATGCTTCAATATGCTGTGGACGAAATTGGTTTTGTTCTTTTTGACAAAACCAATACCAAGAGTGTCGATGACTTTGGTCCTTATTTCATCGAACAATACATTTTGCTAGATGCGTTGTCCAAACAAGAGGTGGCTCAAAATGTAATCACCTATTACTGTAACCACAAAGACAAGCTAGAGAAATGCCTTGAGCAGTATGATGAAAAGCAAGGGAAAGGTTTCATCTGTTGGCGCTTTTTGATCAAACAGGGTGCCATTGATGCTTGATAAAATAGAGATCATACTACTTTGCTATTGATTGTCTTCTGTGACGC
>JAZGVS010001341.1:0-10047 GCA_037356235.1 Bacterosira constricta
AAGCTAGTAGTGACCGCCGGCAGGGACCCCCCCCAAACGTACTGGAGTACGTATCGGTAAATAAAAAATTGTACATTGGGTCGGCGTCAAAACAAGAGATCTTCTATCTTCTCGCTATCGTATATCGTATCGTATCTCCTCGCATGGTCAAATCGAATTCTTTTAGTGAGGCGAGATATTAATCCAGGCTTTACTACAAGATGTCATCAAATGGTGATGCGGTACGTCGAGCCAACGTGTCTAAAAAACGGACCCCACGCAAGGATGCGGTCAACGGCGATGCATCACGCAGGAAAGATCGCAGGAGGGTCCGTCGTATGCGAGAAGAACGCAATCGCCGCGCTGTCCTCATATTCGTTGCACCATTCGTGTTTTTCGCGGCTGTGACATTTCTGTACCTTCGCCCAAAAAAGAAACACGGAGCAGACACTGAACGATACATCCGTGCCAAAGCATTGAGAGATGCTGCCCTCACTGGCACTGGCGATACGATACGCGCTCCCAAACGCAAAACCAACACGGGGGTGGGCAATGACAGCGGAAAGCTGGGCCTACGAAAAGCCAAAGGCCCCGAGAATATGCGATATTCGGATCCGCGGCAGCTTCCCCCCCTTCCTGGAGAGGATAATGAGCCATACCATGGAAAGAAGAGAAGGGGAGGATTCCATGGTGATGGAGATGATGAATGGCAATCCCATAAGTTAAATAGCGAAAATCTTCTTGGACCAAAAGTCGACTATACAAAGCACAAGTATGAATATCCTGAGTTGATGTTCCGGCCGCCAAACGATGGAACTTATCCCCGTTTAGAGAAAATGTCGAAAATTTTCGAGACGTGGGAACAAGACAACCTTGACTCGCCCCCAGAAACTTTAAGAGAAGTATTGCAACATTTTGATTACCAAGATCCAGAGCAAGTTAGGGCTGCAACCAAATACAGAGATTTGGAACTGCCTTTTAAGGTGTATAATGTGCCAGAAGTGGTGGCAGCGAACTCAAAATGGACGGATGAGTATCTTGCCTCACATTTCAACGGGGATAATGATGATGATGCACCAGAAAGTGTCGGGCAGTGTTCACAATCTGTTGATAACTTCTTCGCCTTTCATCGACCACATTTGTGGTCTGAAGATTTACTTGGACCTCCTCCAAGTGTTGACCTAGAGTGGACATTTGATAAATGGGCGCGCCACTCTGTCTATGCAGATGAAGTGAGGCTTCCAGTGACTGAAAAACACTATTATTGGCAATCTGGAGTCCAAAGGGAAGAGCGCCTCCAGGATAGAAGTCATTGGACATTTGTTAGTCGTGACCTACCCTCCTTTTCGAATCCTGAGCCAACGTTTTTCGGTTTTAATCCTCCTGCACAAAAAGGCATACAGTGCCGCTTTGGTGAGAGAGGAGTAACTGCTGCAACTCACTATGATGGAGGTCGCAACATGATTGCAATGATCACGGGAGCGAAGCGCTACGTTTTATCACCACCAATTGCATGTCCCAAGCTTGGGATAGTGACATCCCGTAAACATCCATCCTACCGGCATTCAATGTTGAATTTTGGTAGAGTCACTCTGTTGGATGAAGTAGGTGCACCTTCAGAAATGTCAGATCGAGAAAAGGAGTGGCTCAAGATTTCAGCTGACGCACCAACTTTGTCGACAGTTCTGAAAGCAGGAGAAGTTTTGTATGTCCCATCCCACTGGTTTCATTATATTACTAGCTTACAGAAAAGTGGCCAATGTAATACGCGTAGCGGAGTAAGTTTTTTTATTTGATTGTATACAATGTCATTTCACGATCCGTTGAACACTCGCTTTAACATACCATTCTTTCTTTCAAGATACACGAGGAAGGGAACAGAAACTTTGGTGGGCTAGATGATGTGATGCAGTGCCTGGGTGATGAAACATAATCAATCATTGTATAGATTGAGAGTTATCATCAATCGATTCTACTGGTTCAAACAATCTCGCTCTGGTTCGAGCCAAGGTCCAGATGGAAGATGTAGGTACCATACAGTGTCGCTGCTGTCCAGTTTTTTTGGATTTTATTGTGTTAGAGTGTATTAAAGATGAAGACGAGGAGGCTTGAGTAAATGTGTGCTTGGCGAAAAATAATTAATATTGAGTGATTACCAAACACAATGTTATACTTACTACAATATGACATTTCTACGAGATAATGAAAGAGAGATAAACCTCAACCAAGTCTGCTAGACATGATTCCTATTCCCAACTCGAAGATGGCAGATAAAAGCAACTTCTCCTCCCTCTTCTGGGCCACCTTTTCATTCTCGCCGCGCAGCTCTCATTTGAATACATTTATCGAGGACATCAAGAAGGATACTCTGCCAGGCAAATACCAGGTTGGGGCATGATTTCGTCCACGAGGACATCAAGAAGGATGCTCTGCCAGGAAAAATCAATGAGACAATTGATCACGGAGATAAGTGGAGCCCGCGACGAAGAAGGAGAGACGAAGGAAAAGAGGTGCTTCGTCGTCAAGGAAAGGAAAGGCTCTTAGCTAAAGCTTACTATTTACATCTATATTCATATAATTCATCAGACTAACATTGTCACAACGCTGGCATTTTGTCTATGGGGAGGAGCATTTCTCACTGCATCAATGTTCTTACAAAAGATTGATCCATTGGATATCTCTCATCAAAAGTGACCAATCAGGGACTAGGACATAGCCATCGCCACTGTCAACAAACACATTCATCACCCCATCATCATATGCCTCCGAACCAGTAGTGACTATAAGACAATTCTGTGAGGATCACAAAATGATACAAATAAATGACAAATGTTAGAGAATGGCATGTATCGTTGCCATGTGGAACAATTTTTACTAATTAAATATTCACTCACAGATCCAACGGGTGACTGAGAAGGGATGTTTGATGGAAGAACCTATGATTCGGCACACAAATGAAGAAGTGGTCATATATTAGAGCAAGTACAACAACAAATTCTATCAATACAAAAGACTGTATCGTGTGCAAGTCTTACCGATGGAGTCTGTGATGGCAGTGCGCTTGGGGCATGGCTTGGGCCCTCAGATGGGTCTGTCGAAGGAGTTTTTGAGGGAAGACGAGAAGGGATGTAGCTCAGGCTGGGGCTAAGTGTAATTTCCGCTCGAATACTACCAACGTTAGTTTCGGTAGTATTGACATTGTCGCGAGAGAGAAGTAATGTCCCTACAATTCCAGCCATTACACCAATAGTCACAACCAAACCGACTATCATGTACTTCGATCTCTGACTCCACGACGGGGTTTGGTCATTATTATTGGATTGTTCAATAGGATTCTCTGGAAGAATTGTGGCTGCGAAAACTTCTGCGTCCATCACAAGTGTGCCTTCTACTTCGTGAAAAGTTGGGTCTGCGGGTGTAGATATATCGTTTGGAGTGGCTACCGACATTGAGCGAGGAGGGGAGGGCCTTCTCGGTAACGGGATTTGGCCTTGACCATATCCTACTTGAGTAGATATATGCGACGGCGAGGATGAGACTGCATGAGCAGCTGTGGATGTGGATGGTTGCCGAGGCTCTGACATGAGACCAGCTCGTTGGTTTAGAGCTGCAGAAGCATGGCCCGCTGGCAGTGTCGTCTGAACCCTCAAAAAAGACCCAGGAGGATCCTCTTGAGTAGCGATTGCCAAATCACGGCCTGCTGGTAATACTGCTGTATTGATGGGCGGTTGGTGAGCGGGCTTTTCACTCTCTTCAATCAGTTCCATGTTCATGCTAGCCTTCTTTTTGTCTTCAATATCGTTGTGGAATGCAGCAATATGAGCATCGGGAGATGTCGGTGCTTCACTTGGGGAATTCCTGATGTTTTCAATGGCATCCGCCATGTTTTTTGTGGCATCCTCCATCATCTCGTGTGACGCAGCAACATGTCCTATGGGCAACGGAGCATCACTGTAATCAAAAGGTGCATTCTCTATTCCCGTTGAAGCACGGTTTTGAGAAGCGAAACCGGCCGTGGCAGCTGTGGCTGGCACACACGAAGAATAGTATGGCATCGTTGTTTGTTGCAGTCCCTCGATGCTGGTACCACCGTCGTCAGACCTAGGCTCATATCTTTCTTCGGTGTTCAACACAGATGCCCCATCCATTGTAGGTGGCTGAGGAGGTGTTTCTTCCAGGGCGGTTTCAGTTTCACCCTCCCTGCTGCTGCTGATGTGGCGAGGAGCATTGGAATTGGAAGGGTATACCGTGAGCTCTGCCTGTTGCAACTCCGCGTCCGCGCTGCCGCTGCCTGTCACAATAAAATACTCATCGGATCTATCTATGCGTTGCGTAGTAGCAGCAGCATCGGCTCCTCCACTCGTTGTGTATTGAGGAACAGTAATATCAGATAGCCTACTGGAAGTGGAAGACGAGTGTACTGGTACAGCTGTTTGTTGCAGTCCCTCATTGCTTCTCCCTATCAGGGAAGTTTCATCTTCTCCAATCATTGATGCGTGTGTTGCTGGTGGCTAATTCGAGTGGCTTTATTGTTATTTGCGGTTTGCAGTGCTTCTGTCTGTCTTCTGTTCGATGTTCGATTGTTTTGTTTTGTGTCACCACGATGTATTCTTCTCCCGTACCATACAAATTCGTCAAAAAGACCATGTAGCGTACGTAGCAGATAAAATAATGATCGCCGGGCTCATCGCCGGGCTCATCGCCGTGAAATAAATAAGTCTGCTGAGATGTCCAAGACTAGACCTCTAGTTAACGCCAATCAGATACTTAAGGTCTCGGTGTCGCCTCTCAGACTACAGCGGAATTCAGTATGTCCTATATTTGCCCATTCGAGTCAACAATAATCCAAGTAAGTCACGGACCTCAAATCCAACAACCCGCCAGAACTTTATCGCGGTGCCACCATGTTATTTCCGCCTCAGTAGCAACTCGTCCCNTCGTGTTTTTCCTTCAACTTCGCCTTACAGTCTTGCAATGCAACCAAATACTTCTCTTGGAACTTTTGCAACGTCTTTTTCGTGTACGACTCGAGTTTTTCCTTGTCAGCCACCAGTTTTGCTAATTCCGCGTCCTTTGCAACCATCAGTTTCTGGAACTCGGCAGCCTGATCCTGATCTCCTGCAGGTACAGCCGCCGCAGCACCCACCTGCATCTGCTTCATCTGATCCCTGAGCTTGGAGTTTTCAATTTCCAACCTCATGGTCTTTTCGTTTGAATCCGACACACCATTGACGGCCAAAGCAGCATCCGCGGCACCCTCGTGGTGCGCTCTCAACTCATTGAGTTCATCTTGGTACATTTTCTTCGCCTTTTCGGCACTTGATGCATCATTTTTCAGTTTGCCAATGTCAGCGTCTTTCATCTTGAGTGCGTCCTCTGCCTCAACAATACGAGACTCAAGTTTCTTCGTCTGGCTTTGAAACTCATCCAAACTTTTCTGGAGGGAGGGAATTTTCCTATTTTCGTTCTCCAACGACATGATTTGTTCCACATACTTGGCCGTTTGGTCTTCCATTCCCCCCATCTCCTGAGTTGATGACTGCAGAGCATCTAGCTTCTTACGATAGATTTCAACCATTGCTTCTGATTTACGCAACTGCAAAACCTTTGATTTCTCAACATCCAACTCATCAGCAAGGGAAGCACTCTTCTCCCTCAAGTCTACAACCTCTGTCTGAGACTCTTCTAGTACACGCTTATTTTTTGAAATGTCTTGCTCCGCCCCTATGAGTTCCTCGTCCCTTTTTGCCAATCTGTCTTGCAAATCCTCATTCAGGGCACGAAGTTTTCCTTTTTCCTTTTGGCCATCTTCCGTGTCAATGGCTGACTGGGATTTCGCCTGACCAAGCTCCCGCTTCGCATCTTGCAACGCCTGACGAAGCTCATCCCTCTCCCTCAAGATTTCAGAATCCCCATGAGAGGGGAAAAGCATACTAGGGGAAGCGGGAATGCCATCACCTTCCTCCCCCTCAAAGACTAGACTGTCGGCGTCCTCATTCTCCCCAGCATTATCAGCGTCAAAGTCCGTGACCATCGAATACGCTTCCTGCAAAAGTTCCTGCAGCTCACCCAAGCTTTCTGGATCCATCTCCTTCATGCGGCCTACGAAAACTTCCTTATCCTCGCATGTTGTAACCGCCACGGCAATGAGCTCGACAAATGCCATGAGATTATCCAGATCTTCCTCTTTCGCAATGGCATTAATGTGAGAGGATATAGACTCGAAATCCGCATCCTTCTGCAGCTCTTCATGGAAAAATTCTTCCAAGTTACGAAGCAGTTTCTTCAAGTTGGTTGCCTTCAGCGCCCAATTACTGCCAAGATCGCGCGCAATGGCGGTTGCATTAAAATGATCCATGGAACTGAGCGAATGATAGTATTCATAAACAGGGTTAGCGTATAATATGCGAGAGCGTAGAAATTCCATCATTGCGAGAATCACTTCCACTTACATTTCTGACAGCGCTTCGAACATGACAACGCCATCGCATAAATCCGATAGACATTCTGGGGGGTTCGTCACGGAAAAGAAGACCTTGCCGAAAAAGTCACAGATGGCCCTGGTGCGGGGATCCTCCTCAACTTCGCTCATGATATCTGATAATTGGAAGACTACGCGTGTTCAGAAATTAGGTGATGCTGTGGAATGTAGTCGTGACAAGTTTGGCTTGCTTCAGTGCTTTCGGCGTCGCGTTGCTGCGCCAGACGAAAATAAATAATGTCGACGGGCGAAGATAATTTCAGATGCTTGGATGGAACCAAATGGAAAATGAATACGTGGATCAACGACCCGCCCCGACTCAATTCTTCAGTGTCAGGCAACTAGATGTTTTTGCACTTGAGAGGCGCTTGTCTGCGTTGCTTTGTATTCCGGGTATGTATGGTGTCGGGTAGTTCTAGAGCTCTAGAGGAGGCTCTACTAGAGATCGGGCTGTGGAGGCTTGGTGCTGGTGCGGGGCGTTCTAAGAATTATTGGCGGTTGGCGTTGCTTTCAAATTTCCATGCTCGTATTGTACGATATCGTACCGGATACCGTATGTAGAAGCTTGTAGAAGTAGTCGTAGCGTAACACACCTCTGGTACAATACCTACCTATTCCTACGTTCTGATGTCAGATGCCATGCGATCAGAATCAGAATCATTCGCCATCACCATGACCATGACCACAATCATCCCAGATCCCCGTCGCCGCTCGCTCACCTCTCTTCTTCCTGCTTTCCTTCCACTCTCCAAGCGTGGGCGATTTAACCAAGTGACAAGCAGTGCTCACTGAATTAGCCATCCAAAGGTAACAACAATGTCAGTTGTCGAATCCGTAAAAGTTGGTAGGTCCCCATGTTCTTTTCCTTGGCTTCAATAATAAGACATTGATAATAACAATAACACAATCGCTCTACTATGTTCCTAAAGTCCTCCTCGGCGACTCCGGTGTAGGAAAATCCAGGTGAGGCTGAGTCGTACGATACTCGTCAACAACATGTCCTTTGCTTGAACTATCAAATGTATCATTTATCACTTACCAGCTACCCCCAGCATTGCATTGCGATTCGTCACCGATGAATTCCGGCCCTACTCAGAGGCAACCATTGGTGCAAGGTGAGAATGAGTCGTGCACAACCTTTCCTTCGCTTGAACTATCAAACATATCATTCATCACTTACTTACTACCCCAAGTTNTTCACAACAGAAGAGGTTGATAAGTTCTTTTTCGTCCAATTCGGCTACTGGCTTCCGCTCAGACTTCGTGGATTTATGTATCTGTATCAATAGAGTGGGCACCTTTGTCGTGTCAATATTTGAAATAGATTGGGAGTATTGATAGATAAATAACAAAGATCAAATTGAGAAGAGCAAAAGTTCTTTCTCTAGACACATCGAAATATCTATTCTAAAGATGGTTCATGTGAAGAGGGGTTCAAAAAAGTTAAAGAATGTATTTCGACAGATCACTCTTAGTCAAAACATCCGCCAATCGCTCATTCACCAGTTCCTTCGTCACCTTCACTTCCTCTCCCTTCTCCATTTCTGCGGCCTGGAAACTAATCTCTTCCATGATACGCTCCATAACTGTATGCAATCGACGGGCACCAATATTTTCCACTGTTCTATTAAGGAGTGCTGCAGTTTTGGCAATTTCCCGAAGAGCGTCGTCGTCAAAGGTTAGGACAATGTCCTCCGTTTTTATTAATTCAATTTGTTGGACCACCAACTATCAACACAGAGAATGGGTTAGAGGCAATGAAAGATTAAGTCATAGTATTAAAATATAGAACAATCTCAAAACATAATATTACTCACGTTGGCTTCTGGCTCTGTAAGAATTTTGTACAAATCTTCTTCCGTGAGGCCATTGAGTTCCACTCGAATTGGCAATCGACCCTGCAGCTCCGGCAGCATATCACTCGGCTTCACTGCATGAAAGGCACCACTAGCGATGAACAACATGTAATCTGTATTAACATTCCCGTACTTGGTACTAATAGTCGTACCCTCCACTAAAGGTAACAAATCTCTTTGCACTCCTTCCGCACTTGCATCCGCCGACTTCGAACTGAGGTCCTTACTGGAACAAATCTTATCAATCTCATCAATAAACACAATTCCTGATTCCTCCGCTGCCGCAACTGCCTCCTTCTTCAAATCCACCTTCTCCAACATCTTCTCAATCTCAATATCGAGAATGACTTCCCGTGCCTCAGAAATGGGAATTTTCTTTTTCTCAGAGGGAGGTCCGCCACCCCCACCTCGTCCTCCACGACCTCCACCCACGGCACCAAGCTTTTTCATTAGATCCGCCATGGCCTGAGCGTTCATGCTGTTGGAATCTCCTCCAAATGCCACCACTGCGCCATCTCCATCCTTCCCCGCGGCACCCAAGTTCTCGGGAACGTCAATCTCAATCTCCTGATTTTCAAGCAGTCCCTCAACCAACATGCCACGGAACGATTCACGCTGTCCCTTGGTACCCGAGAACGATGGTCCCACGAGGATATCCAATATGCGTTCCTCAACCAACAATTTCGCCTCCTCGCGCAGTTTCTCCGTGGTTCGTTTCTTCGTCTGTGCCATGCTGACGTCCATCAAATCCCGTACAATCTGATCGACATCACGACCGTGATATCCCACCTCGGTGAATTTGGTCGCCTCAACTTTTAGGAATGGTGCATCGCTAAGCTTGGCCATGCGTCGTGCTACCTCCGTCTTACCGCAACCGGTGGGGCCAATCATTAGGACGTTACGGGGCGTGACCTCCTTTAGTAGATCGGGAGGCAACTGGCGTCGGCGCCATCGATTACGCATGGCGATGGCCACGGCGCGTTTGGCCGAGGCTTGACCGACGATGTGACGGTTAAGTTCAGTGACTACCTCTGTGGGACGGAGGGAGATGGTGTGCAGCCATCCTGGTTGTTCAGATTTAGTGGTGCTGGTATTAGTGGCGGATGAGTCGTCTGATGGGCTGTCGGATGACGTGATGGGTGGTACATCAGATGTGTCACTGGAGTCAGTCATATCTGAGGGAGTGGCATCACCAGCGATAGCAGCATCGTCTACATCAGCAGGCGATGCATCGACATCATCACCGTCATTGTTTTTGTCATCATCGTCACCAGCAGTCGTGGAAACAGAGGAGAGGAAACGGGGAGATGATCGTTGACGGAAGGCCGCGGCGACAGACGCACTCGACGGCCCTCGGCGAAAAGCGGATGTAGCGAGAAGCATGATGAATTGGGACACAGTAGAAAGGAAGGATATGCACCTAGTATTGAGGATTAGACGTCGAGAAGATAGATGCACTCTCTATCGATGTCGCTGTCGCTGACGATGGTGATGGCACAAAGATTTTCGTCTCGCTCATGATATCGCGGCCGAAGACGAAGAAGCCAAACGAAGGACGAAGATTTGGATTTCGTATTTCCGGTCGCGTGCCAGGTTCCCGAAGTTTGTTGAATCCACGTTAAAAAAAGATCCAAAGACAGCCAAAGATCCAAAATCAATCACCCATCACTTTTTGTCTTCCCGTGATCACATACACCCATCACACACGCATCCCACTCGACAAACAACAAA
>JAZGVS010001369.1:0-10030 GCA_037356235.1 Bacterosira constricta
GCTCCCCCCCGATTCAACGGATACCCCCTAAAATACAATCGCTGAATTCAGCTTGACAGAAGTAATTATAGCTAAAGTGGTAGGTACAAAATCAGCTCGCTCAATATACATACTACTTATATATTTTATTCAGCGATATTGAAATGCCCCCTAAACCTCAAATCCCCCCTACAATACCTACGACTGTCCCCCGCGCAGTTCCATCTCCACAATAATAATTGGTGGCAACCATGGGATCCGACACCGACACCGACACCGACACCACCACCGCCACATGGCAAGAATCCATATCGGAACTGTCATCATGGCTAAACGAGGACGACAACAAGGCCACCGTAACCAAGATTGAAAAGGCCTGTGTCGACATTCTGAATCGCGATCTAAATGGCGACGATAAGGCCCTTCCAGAAGCGGTACGAGCCACCCTAACCACCATTTATCTCCGCACACTCATCAAACTGAACAAGTATAACGCAGTAGTAGATTATAGCAAGAATCTTATTAACAGTGACAGCGTGAAGGAGGAGGTGGCATATTCTCATTATCGCTTGAGAAACTACAAAGCATGTCGTCAAGTTTGCATCAGCGGCAACGATAATGGCAATCGGGGGATCATGCATATTTATGCCCAGTCTCTTTATCGACTTGGTCAGACGAAGGAGGCGGATGATGTCTATTGTCAATTGCTGCAGGGCGATGATGACGATGATGCAGCGATGATGGATGATGATGAGCGAGAGGATGTGCTTTCGAATGCGTTGGCCAATCGAACTGCAAATTATACTCCTGGCTCCTTGTTAAATTCTACTACTGCCACTGATGATAAGAAGACGTGGTTGGAAGAGGATGACACTCTAAAACAACTCCTCGCATCGTATGGAACATCCACATCCAATGATATTATGCTACAAAATTACGATTTGGCATACAATTTGGCCACGTATCTTCTCGTATCCTCCGATGCTCGTGATTCGTCTCATGTTCTTCAAGCCAAGCGTTTGTTGGAGCATGCGGAATCGTCAGCGTTGACTGTTTTGGTATCATCCTCAAAGTCAAAGTCATTAGACAATAATGATGATGAAGATGAAAAAGACGCAGTCGAAGAAGCAGCCAAGGAAGCAGCACGCCAAAAACTAAAAGCACAAGAACAAGCACTAGCCGAACGCGAGGCAGGTCCCATTCGTGCCAACCTAGCCCTATCCAACTTACTACTAGGAGGCGAAGCCAATACAACGGATGCCCTCCGTGGATATCTAACATTGATCACCAAATCCGCCATTAGGAACAAGTCGAAAACCAAGGCATGTGGAGTTTTGGAGGCTAATTTAATGGCAACGGCATCCAACAATATGGCATTACTGAGGGATGGAAAGGAGAGTGTGTTTGATGTTATGAAACGTATTCCTACTACTTGTTCATTGTCCGTGTCGGAGGATCCGACTGTTGGTACTAAAGGAAAGGCTTCCAAGGAAAAGGGGGCAACAAAAGCGAAAGCGGCAATCGTGGTTCCATTGGTGGGAGCCACCCCACAACAAGTTCGTGTAGCCTTGTTCAATCGTGCTTTATTGTTTGCCAAGATGGGGAATGCCAGTGGGTGTTTGGAGACTTTGGATGTGTTGCGTGCTTCGTTGTTGCTTTCGTATCATGGAGATGGGGGCGATGGCAAGAAGGATGGCGAGGGAGGAGGAGGATCGCCCAAGAGAAAAGGAAAGAAGAAAAAGGCGTCTACTTCTTCAGGAGGGAGCAATGTCCAAGATGTACCCACGGCAAAACCAGCCTCGGACGTCGAAACCATTGCATGGAATGCACGTGCCGATTGGCTAGAGAGTGAACTGCACAGGATCTCGGAATCGAAGGATAAATCACCTGCTGACATTCTCGACAATGCCATTTGCAAACTCGATAAAGCATCCAAGACTCAACGTGGTGATGACGCCGGCGGTGTATTGTCGTACACCAAGTCACAACTTTTATTGCACAAGGCGGTGGTGGATAATCCGCAGTCAAGGGCTCAACTTCTAATTAAGGCATTGGAATCTCTTCCCGAGTCTGTCAAGTCACGTCCTGGGACAATTGTCACGTTGGCTTCGTTGCACGGACAAAACAATAAGAGCAATGAATCAATGAAAGTGGTGGACGAGCTACTATCCTCCTTGGGAAATGGCACTCCTGCAAAGTTGGCCATGGCAGAGTATAAAATGGAACGGGGACAGTATGACGATGCAGTAGAATTGCTACAGGATATTGTAGAAGATGGACAAAATGATGCATCGTCCATGATGGAGGTGACGGCGCTGCTTGTCAAGGCATTGTCGTACACGGACCCGACAAAGGCTGAGGAGTATGTGGACATGTTACAAGAGGCAATTGGAGCACCAGGAGGAAATGAATTGGACGGCGAGGCTTTGGAATCGATGGATATTCCACGATTTGCCAAGAAGGCATTGGATAGTTCGAGCGGTGGAGGGGAGGGAGCGGGGAGTTCTTCCAAGGTTCGGAAAATGATTGTGGCTACGGGTGGCAAGGGGAGATCCAATTTGGGGTGAGTTTTTTGTGGAAGAGAGTGTATAGTCAGTGTTATTTTTGCTTTTGCAATTTTCTTTTCCCGTGACTGACCATCTTCGACTCTTCTTTCACACTACCGATGGAACCACATCAACAGCGAACGTAAAAAGAAGAATCGCGAAGCCATCCTCCGCAAACGTGCAAAACAAAAGGAAGCCTACCTATCCAACCTCGAATCCCAAGGTCACTACGATCCAAACAAAACTCCTCTCTCAAAGCCAGACCCAGAACGTTGGATTCCAAAAAGTCAACGATCGTACAACCGTCGCGGACGTGGCCGTGGTCGAAACAAGTCGAACAACGTTGGTGCTCAGGGTGGAGGTGCGGGTGCGGGGATGGAGAAGGATGCTGCCAAGTTGGATGTTGCGGCGAGGGTGGCAGCGGCGAAGTTGGGTGGTGATGGACAACATGGAACGCCGAGTACGGCGAATATTAAAGTATCATCGAGTGGCGCAGTGAGAAAAGGAAAGGGAGGAAGAAGACGTTGAGATGTTTTTGATAGATTGAATTTCATGGAGTATGGGAGATGGAAGATTGTGCAATAACCAGTAACTAGAGGTAACTAGTTTGCTAATCAGATAGAAGTACAATGCCTCTTGCCAATTAGATTTTTAGTCTCTCCTTTACTGATATTAGATCTAATATCGAGAGGACCCACCCAACGAAAACATAATCTCCTTCAAATAGAAATCCGAATAGCCCAATATCACCGGCCTCATCTCCTCATCCACTGCAACCATCAACAATATCACAACCTCCCCAAAGAGACAGTACGCATTAAAAACTGCCAGAATACTCAGTCAAAAACAAGCATCCCAGAATATATTTCCAAGGGTCCACCCTACGAACTTTTTCATCACGTCCAAATCCGATGAAAAGTGGCACAGTATGACCGCATCAGCCCACTATACCTCCTCCAACCAACAACAACCCCTCAAACCCCTCCAACGAGACACCATGCAACAAAATTCACCAAACAGTCTGTGACCCGTGTTTGAATGCATTGCGAATCGTGATCTATTGCGATCGTGATTGCTTCGAAAACCAAAGGTGAGTTTTCTATTTTTACTATGCCCAACCTTGTCTGTATATTATTACTTCCCCCCCACGACCTCCCATGCAAGGACGCCGCCAATTCACAACGAGGACGTTCGCAAAATATAGCGATCGCGATTGGTTTCAAAGGTGAGTTGTCAATTTTACAACCCCCGTCCTCGCCTGGTCCTCGCCCTCCTAATATTATTTCCCCCCCAACCTCGTATTCCTATTAGGACGACATAAATTACGAACGCATTAATTTTCAAAAATAACAATGCAGCAAAGAGGAACTTCGCCTCCTACCTTATTTGCCAAGCTGCCTCAATTTTCTCTGATCGAGTGCACTGTGCGCTGCGATTGGTTTAGAAGGTGAGTCCGTTCTCAATTTTTATTGCCCATTTTCAACCTTGAAATCTTACCCATAATTTATTCGTTCTCGCCACTCCCCACTCCCTCTCCTCTTTTAGCGCAGCCGCCATTTGTCAGTGTCAGGAACAATGCACGGTGAGTGTATTGCCTATTTCTACTGTGCATTGTACTTGTTCAAATGCTAACCACCCGTTCTCGAAACAGCATTTTTTCTATTTCTCTCCTCTGTCTCTCTCAACATCCGATAAACAAAGTAAGTACAATATCTTGATGTATAATTGATCAAATCATGTCTCTTTCAATATTAATACCATATCTTTTATTGCAGAACCAGCAGGACATTAACGACAACAAGATCAATGCGGGGGGGGGGGCAACATCGATTGCCTAGAATTATATGCAACCCTTTTGGAGGAACAGCCCCGCATTTAGCAACACGCAGGGAGGGGGTTTCAAAAACAAATAACATAATGTAATAGAGCAATTAATAATAAACACAGTTAAACAACCATATCCGATATATTGTTTCATCTAGTAATCGTATTTAATAGTCTTTAAACGATCCACTACTCATTTATTCTTAGTCATAATTCATTACTCTGATAGCAATTAGTGAGGGCAATCTGTTGTGAAGAATAATGCTGGAGATGTGTGTTTTGACGTCGATGGGGCGAAAATTTGTGAGTACTGTTTTGGCAAAATTATGACTAGAGGTCTTTCAAAATAATTGACAATTGTTTTAGTAATCAAACGCTAGCGTATCAGGTATTAGAATACCAATTCCAACGGTGATTTCAAGAATATTTGACCGGCCACTAAAGTACCATACAAAAACGTCGTATGCTGGATTGATATTTTGTGACTGTAGCGATCGGGAATTCGTGATCGCAAAAAAACTCCGAAAGCGGCGCGATCCCTGTTTCAGATGTTGGATGCTTTTGCTTGAAGTAAACGTGGATCAGCATAGTCGACAAGGTTGGGATGCCAATAGTCTCTTGTTAGAAAGCCGCATAGATCCAGATCCTTCACATCAGACCAAGTATCTTGAAAAATAGGCTGAGCCGCGATACAAGCCTTTGTGAGCTTGCCACTACCATGTAGTTTGCTAGGAACTAAGTGGCCAAGGTTAGCTATATCAGCAGGCGGCTGTCCCCAACCTCTAGCTGTATTGAAACTAGCATATTGTGGGTTGCTTGTGTTGGTTTTCGAACGCGTATTCTTGGAGGGTCCATTTGGAAAACCAACTCCCTCTGGATCTTGCGTAGCATCATTGACTGATGCTCCCTCTGAAACCTGTGCTGCAGGTCTCACAGAAATATAGCATCCTTGACCTTTTGGATCAAGCCATTCATCATTCAGCGTTGGACAATCTGAAGTTTTGATGTTGCCATCACTGTCATATTCAACATCCAGATAGAATTCACGCTTGAGCTTAAAGATGTGAGCCCACTGATCAGCAATACTATCTTTGGTTGGTAATGAATTGACAGTAGCAAACTTGTCATCAAATGCCATATGACATTGCGGGCTGATTTTGCCTGTGACAACATTTAGCACTAATGGGACCAACGAAGAATGGAGTTGAGAAAATCCAATAAACATCCCAAGACGTGCTCGTGGCTGCCACTTTGGTATCTTCTTGCCATCTTGAAGCTCTGGCTCAAGGACATACACAGGACAACCCCAAACATGTGCTCTTCACAAGTCATCATGGGTTGTGCGTGTCTGAGACCACATCTCATCTGGGCACAAGCCTGTGTCAATACATGTCAAATGATTGAAGACCCAAATAGAATAGTTCATTGTCATTGACCAAAGTTTGATTGCAGCATGTTCTGGCCAGTGATAAGCAGAATGGAGCATATTAGCTCGAGCCCAAGATGCAACTGTTTTGATATTACGCTCTGTTCCTCCATTTTGATGTTGAGCTCCCACTCCACTAAAATCAATGGTTTGCTCAAGCTCTTTACAGTCATTCTTGAATTCTGCTGAAGCAAATACCCCATTGTCTGAATGATAAGTCTTGATCTTAAAGCCTTCTTCTTGAGCAAGTGTTTCAAGTTTATGCTTGCTGGAGGTTGTTTCATGGGCATTTGTTGAGAACTAACAGAAATTGAAGATTTTGCTTGTGGCGTGATCGACAAAGAGAGTACCACAAGGATATCCTTGACGCTCACATCCAAATGTGTATTCCAAATGGCCAGTCACAGCAGAGATGTAATGGTCAGCTGATATACAATCGCCCCTCTCAACATCCCCTCGTTTGAGTTTCTTGGTACGATCGCCATCCAGCCGCCTGTGCAACTTACCCAAAGACTGTTGAGATGGAGTGTCATGAGACTGGTGACAAGCTCCAGCTGAACGTGTTGTAGCCTTGGGTGCTAGACAGGCTGCACATCTCATACCTGTGAGTTTGCAAGAAGCAGTGCCATTCTCTCTGCAAGGTAAGAAAGGGCCTTGATGAAGTGATGCGGTGGAATGATTCACCCTAAGCCATTTCTTTGTACGCATCAGAGGTTGTAGCCATGAAATTGAAGCATGTGATAACCTCTGGTGCCATAACAGCAATTATTTCTCGGCAGCAGACAGATTTGCATTAGTGGAACCCAACACATTCTTCTCAGCTGCGAATGCAAAAACATCATCATCTGAAATGTCAAATGCATCATGCCAAAAGGA
Organism: Bacterosira constricta; assembly: GCA_037356235.1. Taxonomy (NCBI): domain Eukaryota; phylum Bacillariophyta; class Thalassiosirophyceae; order Thalassiosirales; family Thalassiosiraceae; genus Bacterosira; species Bacterosira constricta. The sequence goes on from JAZGVS010001369.1 coordinate 6,652, forward strand.
CTTGCTATCAGGAGCATGATCACAAATGTTCAGCAATGGCAGGTTGCTACGAGGACAATACTGTGCATGTAGCTCGACACCATTGCCAAGACAGAGTACTAAATCTGAAGGAGTTTGAATTGCCTTTGACGAACCACCTACTGTTGATAACAGTACCTGAGGGCTTAACAATCACACCTCAGCATTGGGAATATGATAGCCAGGTAGATCAACGTTGACATTTGTTCCTGACTTGTCCCTAACTTTCCAACGTACTATTCCTTTGCCTGCCACAGTATTAGTCTTGGACAGGTCCTTGATTTTCACTTTGCTATTGCAACAATAGATGAAGTCTTCACAACAAGGTGTGATGCAAACTGAAGCACAAGAATCAACTATTAAAGGCAAGCCATTAGATCTGGCACCAGCATATGCTCGTGGCATATCAATTGGATGGACCAACATACGCTTCCAAACTGGTGTTGAATCTGTCAAGTTGATTGTGACTTCCATCTTCGCAACTGATGGGACAAAAACGTTGTTGAATACAAAGCGAGTCAAGATAGCTGGATTGTGAGATTGTACAAACTTGGAGACGAGCTGAGTCCAATACGCATCAGCTGGTTGTGGGCTGACATTCATTTCCTCATAACCCACATGAGTAGGTTCTTCAAATGGCTCATCAGCAGGTTCCAAACTTGTGTACAACTCCCATTCCTCCTCTTCCCAAATGAAGCCATTGTCCCATACTGGAGGTTGTATTCAATTGAGTTCTAAGATTATGAACTACGTATTTCTATCTACAAAGTTCTTCCAGGACTAAAAACAGTTTCCCTTTTAGTCACGTCACACTTCATGTGACTTCACGTGTACCCCTGTGTACATCCGATATAGACTTAGATTGGATTATTAACTGTAGTTGTTGTATTTGATTGAGTTCTAAGATTATGAACTACGTATTTCTATCTACGAAGTTCTTCCAGGACTAAAAACAGTTTTCCTTTTAGTCACGTCACACTTCGTGTGACTTCACGTGTACCCCTGTGTACACCTACTATACATCCTGGAAGATTCAAATATTCTGGCAATCATCACCCCCGCTATGGCCATACTTTGTCAGGGACTGAAGGAAGCTATGTTGCTCAACATGGTCAATGTGATAGCGGTCAAAATTCCAGTTGCGCTTCTTGCCATATTAGGTCATATTGCGGAGCTTGTCTTCAGCCCCAGTTCAACCCGATCGGGCTACATTACCTACATGCCATATGTAACTATCAAAGATAGGTACGATGTCGGGAAGTCACATAGGCCCCGCAGAATAATGTTTGCTCCGGTTGCCCGCAGATTATTTTTGTGTTCTTTCGTGTTCCGGCATTTCATTTTGGCGCCAACCATTTGTATTAATTCCCACGTGCATATCCTTTTTGGCACCAACCACCATCAGCACTCAACAATAACCATGTCGTTGCACCTGCCGCAGCCGACGCCCTCGTTACTGGTGCCACCAACATTTTGCCCATGGCATTGCGCTGCTATGACATCAATTGCCTCTTCATCGTCGTTGTTGGTTGCATTGCCCTCATCACACACCCGAGAGGATTTGAATCGCTGGCATTTTAGTGTATCATCCTATCGTTGGTAACAGTTGTTTTTGTTACTGAATGCAGTGTTGGCACGGCAGTAATGGCGTGACAAAAAAACACACAGATTCAAACTGTACTGAGTATGCAATAATAATTTGACATTGAACATCATATCATGGCAATGCCATAAACCAAAACAAAGCTGTACAACAAAAAATGATAGTGAAATAGTACTAATACATAATGAAATTCTTAGGTATTAAGTCTTTTATAATTATTTCCATCATTTGCACAAGTTTGGTTGTTGTGTTGTTGTTGTTGATGTCATTGTCATTCGTATTGTCCGTGTCGTTGGTACCGCAGTCTGTTTTTGTGTACCTACTGCTCAGTGTGACGGTCATGATTGTAATTGGAGTGTGGCCGTCTTGTCATTGTCAATATCACTAGAGTTGCCGTTTCATTCTTGATTGCCATGCCAAGTACAGTTGTAACATGATATAGTGTCACCTTTTGCATGACTTTGTAGCATGGTGGCTCTATTGGCTGGAGTGGAGGTACACATGAAGACACTGCCGTCATGCCATTGTTGTGTACGTTAGAGATTTTTGATTGTTGTCTTCAGTTTGTATCATCATCAAGATGATGAAGTAAGGTTTCGGAAGGCTGTTGCTGTTACTGTTACTGTTACTGTTACTGTTACTGTTACTGTTANCGCCCGTTGGAAAGCCAAGAGCCAAACAGAGAGATGATTTAAATAGCATCATTAAAAGAAAGAGAACGGCAAGAAAAAGGAACAATGACACTAAGCCGAGACGCCTGTTGGAAAGCCAAGAGACAGACTAAGAGACGCTAACAACTAACAATAGCACCACTGCCACTTTCAAAAAGAAAGAGGACGATCAAAGAATCAGAATCCGATGAGATAACCTGTCGAACCGCATTGCAGATCCAAGACAGTGCGCTGATATTGCCACTACAAATAGAGAGAGATGTAATTGGAATTACAGCGACAGCAGATGAAGATGACAGTATTGTCGTTGTTGTTGAGAGTAGTAAAAGACTCACTAGAGACAAACGGCTGCGCCTGAAGAATGTGGTAGAATGGGCATGGAGCAATGACAGTCTCACCTTGCCTTCGGCGGTTCGACTGACTGCTACTGATTTTACAACACCACCACTGGCCACTGGCGGTGGTGTTGGGTGGACGTGTTATGTCTGACCAATGACGGTGCGTGATGGAGAGAGATATGCAGTTAGGACCTGCGGTCCTCACAAGAGACAATAGACACTTTGCTCGGCGGGGGCCTCGATGACGTTGCTGTGTCTATTGTTGTTGGCTGTGTGATGATTGTTGATGATACAATGCGCTGGATGAGAAGTTAGGATACCATCCCCACATCGAGAGTACTTGCTTCCTCGCTGTATTGATAATTGTTAGGTTAGCGGCTCTCCTCAATTTCGTTGCCTCATTGTCTCATTGTGTTTCCTCCTCTCCAACAATTCAATGGCGATGGCTTTGCCAGAGGTCTTAGTTGCCGTTCCATCGGTTGCTAAATTGTTCACTTTAGTTTGGTGTTTTTTGTGGTGTTCGTGGCAGCTGTAGTTTCAATTTTCCATTAATTGAAGTAATGATGTGCTCGCGAAGGGGATTCCAATGCGGGTCAAATGGATGGATTTGATGATGGCATTGGGAATGGAGGTGCCTCTCGAGTTGAGACGATTGGTGGATTTTGGTTGATGGAGGAGAATGGAGAGGCTTTCGGGTGATGCCAATGGCCTAAAGAGGAGCGCAAGGCGATTGCGCTTCCTATGGACCA
>JAZGVS010001385.1:0-10053 GCA_037356235.1 Bacterosira constricta
GATCTGAGGTAAGAGCCACTTACCTAGGATATGTGGGGTATGTGTCTTGTTATCCCAGGTAAGTCTGGCCTTGTCCTCCGTGTTTTAGGAGTAGGAGTCATTGCCACCTCTTCCATTGCTGTTGGCTTTTCATTGGTTGACTGTTGGGCTGTTATGTACAGTTGGGCTAGCTGTCTTGGCTGTATGGATGGTAATGGTATACACCCATGTGTGTTGGCTTGGCTGTTCCTTCCTACGATACGCAGATCTATCTCTGGCTCTGGGCTGCATATTATTTTGGCGCAGCTTTTTTGTGCTGTCGCCCGTCAGCGCCCGTCAAGTAACAGCAGGCAGTTACGTAAGCATACTTCTACATAGGTACCTATGTGCACGTACGCGTATGTAGTACGTATGTACCTCTAGAGAGAGACAACATCCAGTCCCACAACTCCCAACTCCCAACCTCCCAACTCCCAACCCAGAGCAGCTGTCAAACTCGATTTTGGCACGTCTGTCCGTCATCACCGGTTCACCCAGCCACCAACCTCCATCAACAACCAACGCAGAAACGACTGCACACACACGCACCTCCACAAGGAACCTCTCTCATGGCTGAAATTGGCTCATAATAATCAATATATTATCCTTCACATCAATCAATACCTCAAAATGAAATTTGTTGCTACCATCGCTGCCACCCTCCTTATCGGTGCCCAGGCCTTCACCTCTGCGCCTGCCGCCCGTGCCATGACTCGCATGTCAATGGCCGAACAAGAAGCCCAGACACAGGTCACCGGAAAGGTCAAGTTCTTCAGCGAGAAGGGATTCGGTTTCATCGCCCCTGATGATGGTGGAGATGATATCTTCGTCCATTTCTCTGCCATCAACAAGGATGGATTCAAGAGTTTGAACGACGAGGAGACTGTTACCTACGACACCGTCTTCGACGAAGCCAAGGGCAAGTGGCGCGCGGAAAATGTCGACGGAAACGGCGACGGTGTTGAGAAGGAGAGGTGGTAAACTGTTGACAAAGTATCAATAGGAATTCACCCCCCGTTCTCATCTCACTTTTAGGGATTATCTGATGTGTACAATATAGTTCGTCAAGACATAAATTTTAAAGGCTATTACTCAATACCATGGAATGACTCTGTATGCGCTCTTCTCTCGTTCTTATTGCATGATGTTTTTATCGCCGCGCTGCACTTGATTGCACTCTTATCCCATCCTCAGAAGACTTAATTTGATGCGTCCTTCCAATCAACTCCGACTACATTGGATTGCCACCTGGCCATCTCCCGTTTCGCACTGACAGCATTATCGCCGTGCCATATTTGATTGCACTCTAATCTACTCTAATTCTAACCCCATCCACGGAAGATCTTATTTGACATATCATTCCGATCGACTTATGCCTCTGGATTGCTGCCTGTGCACTCTGTGAGCGCTCTTCTCCCTCTCGCACTGCCAATCGCCGTGCCATACTTGATTGCACTCTAACCCATACTCCAATTCCAATCACGTCCACAGAAGATCTTGTTTGATTTGTCATTCCGATCGACTTGGCTGCCTTTGGATTGTTGCCTGTCCACTCTGTGAGCGCTCTTCTCCCTTTCACACTGCCTAATATGGTCTTCGCCGTGCCGTACTTGGTTGCACTCTAACCCATATCATAGTACTCCATTCCAACCCCGCCCACCCGAAGATCTTTTGATTTGTCATTTCAATCGACTTGGCTGCCTTTGGATTGCTGCCTGTCCATGCTTCAGTCTCAGTTATTCATGTCCATGTGTTGACTTGTAAATCACCAAGGCAAGGGGGTGGCTTCTTTGGTTGTCAGTTCAATCGTTGGAAGTAATCTTCTGGCAGCTAACGTATAATACCTTACCGAAGAACTATTGTACTGAAGCAAGATGATAATTGATTTAATAAATGCTATGGATCTCTTTGCAACATATTCAGCCTCTGATATATGAAGATAGAATACCAACCACTAGAGAGACATACTTCTCACGTTTTCAAATTAGTATTCATTATGCATATACAGTTTAACAAAGATATGTAGACACTCAACATAGAAACAAAATGCAACACAACTCCTGGTGTTTCCCGCAAACAGTTTACAGCTCTACTGCAACTTCACCTCCACTTACTCAAAAAAATAGCACCCTAACGATAGTAAAACACAGGCAATAACCCTCCCTTGCCATCGTCATAGAGATAACCATTTTCTTTCCCCAAGTTGTCCAACTCTTTTCGCTTGCTGGGCATTTGGGTGGGTCGGCGATTGCCCCTCCTGTGATTGGGAAAATGATGGTCAGGGTTCGCGCTGTAGGTACAATCGGTCTTATCAATAATCTTTGGTTCGTCCTTCGACACTTCTCCAAAGTTGTGTATCCCTGGAACACGACGAAAGCGCTTCAGTTCTTGTGCATATTCTTCCAATGCCTTCGTTTTCTTATCCAATTGCGCCTCTAGCTCCCTTGTCTTGCGTTGCAATTGTACAATCTCATTGCGATAGCCTTCGCTATTCTTTCCCTGTGCCTTCTTTGACTTCTCCAGATCTGCTTGCAATTGCTTGACAACTTGTCCAAAATTTTTGGCGTTGTTTTCTGTCTCTACCTTCTTCTTCCCCTCAAAGTTCTCAATGGTATTCTTTTCAGAATCGACATTATTCTTCGCCTCAAGAATGCATTTCTCAAGGAGATAATTTTGCAGCTTGGGATGGAGCGATCTGTGTAGGGCAGCTTGTTCATGCCCCCGCCGATTATTGTCCCACTCGGCGTCACTCATCATGGGCTCGCACACTTCGCCCTGCCAGTGCTTGGCCACAACAGTGACGCATCGGTTCATCAAGGTATCGCCTTGCAACACTTCCATAATTTCACAATGTTCATCATCGTCGAGTATCAGATCCACATAGAGCTTCAACATCATCAATGCTACCTTGGGATCGATGTCTGACATGATCCTTGGCTTCGTTAGCTCCCTGAAATATTCTACATCAATATCTTCTGCATGATCTGTAGATGAAAGACAACAATCAATAAAAAAGTGAGAACAGTCTACCCAATAACCCAGTTCTATCATGGTTTCCTCAATTGCTTCGTTTGTACTCACGTTCTCCACAGTACGAATACACAATCAAACTCAAAAGTTCACTGTCGCACTTAAGTTCCTTCGAGAGCACAACCCTACGAAACAAATTGGGTGGCAATTTATAGATCGGATCAAAGTCCACAGTCTCAGCAAAATTGGCAGCGGTTACATCAATAGCCCTCGCCAAAATATCATCTAGCCCATACAGGTACGAATCCAACAAAAAGTACATCGCCGTAGCACTCTCCAAGTTTTCCATGACGTATAATTCTGCCTGTTCCAACAATGCCCGAATTTTGTACCGTTTGCCTAGGTAGACTAATGGAACGGCATTATCGGCATTGATATCCAAGGGCCGATCAGGGTAGTAACAAAAATCCAATACCATACCCATGGCATTGGCAGCAGATTCGAGCATTACTGTTTCGTGTACATTTGACTCGGACGAATGTCCATCAGGTTGTGCACCGCGGGCGCTATTTTCCGCCTCACGGATGCGTCGTCCAAGCAGTTCCGAACGACGAGATCCCACCGCGATCATTGCCTTGTGAACATAATACACATCACTCTTTGGCGACGAGTTATTAGAGGCGCTGGATTCCAACACAAAGTCAATTCCAGAAACGTCTGTCGTATCAAAGTCGGGAGCGTACGGACCCGGGTGGGCGCGGTTGACGATGATGGTAAAGTCACTCAGTGAGACGTACGAGTCGAGACGCCAGTTGAGTTCTTCATCGTCAACTCCATCATAGCGTGTGTGTCTTGGTTGAGAATTGGTTCGTGCTGGCGGCGGCCGAAGCGAAGCCTGTGGTTTGGAACGTGTAGTTGCACTCGAGGCTGGAAACGATTCTCCCTGCCGTGAAGCCAGCGTTTTGGATGCCTGAAGGGAAGGATTCCTATTCCTCGTATTTGATGCACTCCGTGGCGCATTTGCCCTTGTCTCCCTATTCCTCGTATTTGATGCACTCAGTGGCGCAATTGCCCTTGTCACCTGCACCTCTTGCGACCGATGCTGTCCCTGCTCCCTACTGCGCTCCTGCTCCCGACTACGGAGCACCTGCTCCCTCTCCAACCGTTGGTGCAATTCTCTCTGTTCCCTCAACCGTTGTTCCTCGCGCTCCCTCTCCTCTTGCAGTCTCCGCTGTTCCCCTTCAAGCCTCCGCTGTTCTTCCTGTGCCAATATCTGTTGGCGTTCCCGTTCCTCCTGCAACACCCGAAGCTGCTGCTGCTCCTTTTCCTGTGCCAATCTCTGTTGACGTTCTCGTTCCTCCTGCATCACCCGAAGCTGCTGTTGCTCCCGCTCCACCTCCTCCCGTAAACGACGTTGTTCCTCCTGAATGCGATGCTGCTCCTCCTCCCGTGCCCGTTCCTCCCTTAAACTTTGTATACGACGCTCTTCCCGCTCCATCTCCTCCCTCAACGCTTGAATCCGACGTTCCTCCCGCTCTCGCTCTTCCGTAATACGTCTCGCCTCCTCCACCGCACGACGCTGCTGTTCCTGCTCCACCGCCACCCGCTCCCGATGCTCCTCCTGATCCTTCGCCAACGCTTTAAGCCTCTCCAGCCTCTCCTCTTGCGCGCGTTGCTGAAACTCCAACTCCCGCGCCTTCTGCTCCTCTTCCGCGCGTTGTTGAAACTCCAACTCCCGCGCCTTCTGCTCCCGTTCGAGCTGGGCGTGATTCTGCAGTTCGGCATCAAGCTGGGCTTTCAATTGTTGTTGCTTCTCCCGTACCAATCGAGCCTGAGTGTGCAGTTCCTCCTCAATGGTGGGTGCTTCTTTCGGTTGAGTGTGCAGTTCCTCCTCTTTTGTGGAAGCTTCTTTCGAATCCTTGGAAACACGTTCTTTCTGCTTGTGCTGCTCCTGTTCGAATGCCTCGTGGTTTGCCAACTCTTGATCTAGCTGTGGTTTTAACTCTTCTGCTCGATTGGTTTCAATGGTGGATGATGATGATGGATTGTGGTTTGCCAATTCTTGGTCTAGTTGTGTTTCCGGCTCTTTTACTCGGTCGGTTTGTGCAATGGAGGAGGCGGATGCGGTAGTAGCCACTGCTGCTGATGCGTGTGATTCGGTTGACTCCTTCACCGGTGATGGATGTTTCGTAATACCTTCCATCGTATCCATCGTCGAACGTTGTTGTTTCGGATTCCGATTCGATGAAGCCTCGGGCAGAATTGTTTCATTGTTGTCAGGTTCACTATTTTGCACTTCTTTTGCACCAGTAGTCGCCTTGGCCTCGCCCTCCTTCGAACTGTCAGTTTCATACGATGACGACGAGAGCCATTCATCCCCATCTTCCTCATCCTCTTCCTCGGAGTCAGTCTCGTACTCGGAGGATCCCGACTCTTCTTCTGACGATCCCGGCTCTTCCTCAGACGATCCTGATTCTTCTTCGGAGGATCCCGATTCCGACGAGGAGTCCATCACTGGAACCTCCTCCTTTGTCTTCGTAACCGCTCCCGTCGGCCCTGCTTCTTCTTTCGACTCGGGTTGCACCACTTCAAAATCCCCCTTGATAATCTTTTGAATAGCACTATTCCTCTCTAAAGGAGTCAGTGATTTGTTCCTCATGACTTGTTGGATTGCTGCACGTTTTTGTTGTTCTCTGTCGGCCCCCGGAATGGATGATTCTGGTGCATCGTCATTTTTTGGATCTTGCGCTTGTGCTGGAGCAGTGGCCACAGCTGCAGTGTTGTTGTTGGATGTGAGTTCCGTCGCATCCGCCGACGCCTGTCGTGCGCTATTGGCATTCGCCTCGTTTTGTGCCAACGCCTCACGTTCCGCTGCCAATTTTTGTTCATCGGCGCTAATGCTAGAGTTCAACTTTTCTACTGCAGGCTTGACAAGCGACGATCCTCCCTCCTCCTCTTCCTCGTCCTGTTGTTGCTGTTTTTGTTTCTGTGCCTCCAACTCTTTTTGTTTCAGCATGTGCCGTCGTTTCCGTTCCGCAGGTGAAACAAACGATGTTTTGAGAATTGTTGCAGTCTTTCGTTTTTCCTCTTCCGTTAATGATTCCGAGGATTGGCTATTCTGATCTTCTTCGGGCGGTGGAGTCAGCGTCCTCTGTTGCTGCGGCGGTTGCTGTGCCGCTACCTCTGCATCGTTATTTTTGCGTTCCGCCTCCTCCAACTTCAACTTGCGCCGTCGCTTCCGTTCCGCGGGTGAAACGAACGTGTTCCATGTTGATTTTGGTAGTTTGGCAATCTCCTCTTTCTCGTCGGCGGTCAATGGTTCTTCGCTATTGTTGGCAGGAGCGCCAGCTGTGGTGGTGGTGTTGTTGTACGACATTTTAAGTGCTTGCGTTTGTGAATTGATGGAGCTTGCAATGTTATTGCTTTCGCGGAGGGATCGGTTGTTGGTACTTGTGTCGGATGTTTGGTTCATTCGCTTGAAGTTAATGGATTGCATGCTATGCTATTAATTGTCTGGTCATTTTGTTGCCTACACTATTGCTGCAACGCATAGGAGACCTGCATGATCATGGTCGCCTTTCATTATTTATTACTCGGACGTTTGGCGGATTCGCGGTTCGCGGTGCGGTGCGCTTTTTTACAGCGCCAAAATTGTCAGCCCATGCATAGATAGGTACTATCGTATCTACCTACCTCTGCTAGATACGATAGAGAGGTCAGAGAGAGGTACGATACTTCTACATAGGTAGGTTGGTGCCATGCGGCCGCGAAGGTGCGCCAACTTTCCCATTCCCAAACTTCTTAGTGGGAGTCCACGGTGGTTTATTTTGGCGGGAGCGGTGACCTGCGGTGACGTCCGGCGCAAGCTTTGAGTACCGGACGGGAGGACATTACATTTCGCTCCCGCGCTGCGCTGACGTCATAGATAGTGAACCTCGACTCAAACCAGGATCGGATACTTAATGATGCCATCAGAATGACATGCGATAGCGAAACACAGTGATTATTCTCCTCTAAAATATATAAGTCCAGGTCACTCGATGACCCCCTTGATGTGATACCTTGGATGGACGAATCAAACTTTTAATCATGTTTCTAACTGGCCCATGTGTGCACACTATTGTGATGCCCATCATTTAATGAGCCCTTTGGCTTGAGTGGTGATTGATACTTACTAGATCCCATCAAACTTCAAGACCAGTCTTCTAGGGTCTGTCCAGCTAATACTCACAAGCTGAAAGATGGAGAGGGGGGATGAACTCTCTAATGTCGTACCCTAGAGAGACACGCCCACATCATACTTAATACGGGACCATCCATCCATCCATCCATCCATTCCTGTTGCAATCATTATGTCACCGGAAATGTGCCACGAGTGGATGTATACTGCATATTCCCTGGGTGACTTAACTTGCTGGTCCGATGACCAATGTTTGCATTCCAACTTTCTTTCATATACCCACATTGTGTGCAGCTCGCGAATATTCACTTGGCGCACCACCTGACTGTGGGATTAAACTGAGTTGGCCTTTATAGAAATAAATCTGTCCAATGCTTTCATTGCTGAATTATCCGGACCCAAAAGATGGGTTGTCATCCCAGGTCATCCATTTGCACCCACGGATCAGATTCCAAGAGATTCCCGCCAATTTTTATCGTACGTAGGAATTAGTATNCGACGGTGTTGAGAAGGAGAGGTGGTAAACTGTTGACAAAGTATCAATAGGAATTAGTTTCGGTGATGGCGTTGTGGCACTCAATACTTATTCTAACAGGGGTACAGATATCGTGGGTTGGATCTCTACTGCAGGTGAAAAATTCACAAACTCCTTACTATCGTAAGAAGAAGTCATCATTATTCCGGTTGCTATCACTCTCTGCTGAGCGTACCCACTTCGCTTATTTCATATTCCGCTCGATAGAACAATATACTGTTGAGAATATTTGTACAGACTGCAAGGTTGTTGACGCGATTCCACGAAAATAATAATGCCGAATAAGTTAAGACTGGAATTTTGCTGAACCATTATCATCCTCCATTTGAACTTGATACTGATGTAACTACTTCCATTTACTCATCAGAGATGGTGATCATTTTGATACATACCCGTCGCCGCATCTTTATTAAGTCTTCTACTGGTAAGAGGTCTTGATACTGTTCCACTGTCGTACATGTTCGGCAAATGATTCGCTCCCCACAATCAAAACCAACCAATGCAATTGACGCTGCCCCAGTTCAGCCCCTACCACCGGGCCAGCACAATAGACATATAGCTTATTTTTGTGCCCTTGACGAGATCAACGTCAGGATAAATACCGAAGCCAAGGGACGGTATATAGCTGGCTCAAATCTCCCCAGCTCGTCTGAGCAAATGAAATCAAAATCTACTGATACCACGGTCCGCCACGGTGGAACCATCTACCCTTGTCAAGGTGGAAGGCGAACCAAAACCAACCAATGCAATTGACGCTGCCTCAGTTCAGCCCCTAACACCGGGCCAGCCTGTAGAACCTCCTCAATCAGGTAAAAAAACACCCCAGCCAAAAGAATCCATGGCACCCGAAAAGTGAAAGTCAATCGGACTAGCTAAAAAACCTCCAAATATGGAGAAACTTCCACCAGAAATTAACGGTCTCGACTCTAAGAGTGAAGATGAGATTTAAATTCGAGACGTTTCTACAGAAGAAAATAAATGATTATTATGGCGAACCCCAGGAACTGGAGGATATTCCAGCATATGGGGCGAGCATATCAATGAAGAAAGCAGAAACATTACGATTAGCAGCGCAGAGTGTAAATGGTACTCAGATTTCAGATTGGATCAATCTATTCAGGAATGGAAGAGGTTGATGCAATGGAACAATTAGGAATTGATTATATTGGAAACACAGAAACTAAGTTAAATCCTAGCTTTGAAGAGAAAATGGATCTTAATGCAATGCTTTGCCTCCAATTCGGTGTCGGGGCATCAATAACGTCATCAAGTAGCTCACGGAAGCAGGGCATTTACCTGGAGGCACTGCATCACTGATATGTGGTAATGCATGCGGTCGAATTGAAAAGAAAATATCTGACCCTCTTGGTGGTTTCACCGCCATGGCTTTACAAAGAAATGAAGACTTTGGAATACTTATCATTATACCGCATATCGAGTATGCCAAAAAAGGGAACTTAGATGGGCACGGGTACCTCATATATTCAGCAATGCAAGGGACTCCGTGAAAAGGGTATAAAAAACTCAGACCTCCCGTAATCAATTATTTGAGGATCTGACTATACTCATCACTAAATGGAAACTGGAAGGATACCACCCGATTGTGATGAGTGACCTGAACATGGCACCAGGAGACCCGGACCTCCAGGATTTCATGGAAAAAAGGGGCTACACGATTTAATAAAAGAATCAAACAAAGGTATCCCACCAGCAACTTACTCCCGTGGCATCAATAGACTTGATTATAGCCTTGGCAACGGACACACTCAACGTGCAGTGATAAAAGCAGGTGCATAGTAGGACTCCATGACGGAATACTGTCTGATCATACCATGCAGTGAGTGGATCTTGATATCAAATTATTGTTTCAGAATGAAATGTATAATCTAACATCTCCATGCGAGCGACAATTTACTCTAAAAATGCAAGAAAGAAGCATAAATTTCAGTGCAAACTGAAGGAAATCCATGAGCACCAAAAAATCAAAGAACAAGTACTCGCCCTGACAACAGACTTTAAAGTGCCAAATGAAAAGGCGTTTGATGCAGTAGATCTGTTTGCTCTAGTTGACCGATATCAGAAGTATGATATGGAAATACAATTCAGTATTAAGGCAGCGGCTTATTCTGTAGGGTGATTGTTTTTTGGCTACCAGCGCTCGCAGAAACTAGCTGATGCAGGAACTGCACCTCTTACGGAAGGCAGTTTTCCCATGTGTGCGATGCAAAACCAAACCCACTGAACGTGTAGGAAAACTTGTCAAGCGACTGTCAGTATCAAGTGGAGATTCACCGCACGGAGATAGTTGGACGTGTGGTGGTCGTATATCGACACGACCAAGATAAGCCCA
>JAZGVS010001510.1:0-10296 GCA_037356235.1 Bacterosira constricta
CCGCAATAAATTCGCCCAACTGCACTCTATTCTAAGCTTGACAAACATACGGTACGACTAAACTGTCGAGACTACACGCAGCCACGGTTCCCCCTCTCGTCATGAAACCGTTTGGCGGGTTAAGTTTTTTCAATAGGGGCGGTTAGGGTTATGTATGGTCACCCAGTACCGTGACTGTTGTATGGGGGTTGGTTCTGACAATTATTGGCTATTTCGAGCTATTGGTTAGGGTTAGCAGGAGGGGCGAGAGACATTTCAATCGGTATCTATGTCGTATCAGTATCATTGGTACAAACTTCGCTACCAGAATCTATACCTGCCTACCACCCCAGGCGACTTTCTCTAGAGATAAGTGTTTATCTACCTTAACATACATAATAAACATGTATGTAGGTAATATCGGTCGCATAGGTATTCTACACGCTACCTACACGTGCACGGGATCAAATCCAACTGCATCTAGAACTGTCTAGAACGCAACAAAAGAGGAGTGACATTTTCAACCGGTTAGATAGGCGTCTCAAAGAAAGGGTAGAGACATTTCAATTCGTACAAATTTCAATACTTCTCTGTTAACCTTACTGACTATCCTTAATATTGCACCCAAAATAATTGCTGCCACAAGCTGCCACAAATAAGTATGCATCGTACATGCGCAGCATCTGGATCTTGGTGAAACCTCCCAACCAACATAATCATAATCATAATTAGTTGAATCCTCACAACTCATTTTGACTCATTATCATAAGATTCATCATGTCGCAACAACACACTGACTTCACGCGTTATCAAGAAGCTGCCCCTTCGGTTAGCTCACTCTCCATAATGATTGAGAAAGAGTGCACCACGTATTCCTGTACTGATTATCTTGATTGCAATGACGAAGATAGTGTCAGACACACCAGCGATGACATTAGCATCAGAAGCGACATGAATAAGAGGCCTCGCGGCAATAAAATCACACCCGACGATAGAATGAAAATTGTTGATTGGTGTTATAGCATTGTTGACCAATGCAAATTCGAACGGGAGAATGTGGCCATTGCCATGACCATCGCCGATCGCTTCATGAGTACTATTTCTAATGCCTCGCAACACCAATTACAATATTTGCTGTGCCATCGAGGGCAATATCAACTAGTGGCAGTTACCTCGTTGTACATTTCAGTCAAGCTGAATGAACAAGTGGCATTTAGCAGCAAGGACTTTGCGACACTGAGTCACGGGATGTACTCAACAGAGGACATTGAAGACATGGAATGGTTGATACTACAAGGCCTCTCATGGAGACTGTACTCTCCTACAAGTTTGCAAGTGGCAGATCAAATTCTCTCATTGATGCTATCCCAGGCAGTGGCAACAACGCTCGAGCAAGGCACATGGGACTTTATCAAAGAGGAGGTTGCATATCAGACAGAGAATTCCGTTCGAGATTATTACTTCACCACACAGCGTCCAAGCACCATTGCCGCCGCGGCCATCTTAAATGCCATTGAGCGAGTCAACAGTCATGATCACGGACTTCTCATGATGGTATTGTCAAGTGCCTTAAGAGAGTTCGATTTTGATTCGCCACTTGCAATCGAAGACGCAAGGAGCCAATTGCTTCGTCTCATGGACGAGAATGAAGAGAGTGAATGTGGCAGTGATGAAATGTCCCAGAGTACTGTGTGTCCTATTCTTGAAGTCTCTGTGGCGATCATGATGTCACCTGAGTCAGATTATGCTGCTTGTATCAGTAGTGATGATGACTCATGTGCAACCGTGAGGCATGAACATGACACTCAGGCAGGTAGAGGGGACAACCCATATCTCTTGAGCCTACAAAATGTTCAATGAAAAATAAAGACTAAACAATACTATTGTAAATAGGTTCATAGCCATAGTTCTCTTCGTGTACATAATCGGACGCATGCAATTGCCTAGGAGTAACAGCAGATGAACTGCCATCAAATCTGATGTGGCTGGTTTTATGTTGTATTAGAGCTTAGCAATTGCAATATATATGACGATATGGATCTTACACCGTTTAGTTAACTTCCTTTTCGTCGTGGTCTAGAATTGGGAGTTTATTGTTGCAAAATTTGGAATTGCCTCGCTATTCGCTTCTTCCAGGTCTATCTCATAGCCAATAGCCTGCTCAAAGGAGAAATAAAATCGTGAATTGCATTGATATTTCTGTTGATTGGGAGTACTATGTGACACATCCATTGGCCAAAGAAACTCAAGATGGGTGCCATGGCTTTCGTCGTGTTGAGAATTGTGAAGAATGAGAGAAGATTGTTAGATGCTGCGCGCGCGCGCCGCGACCGTAATCCGTAATACATACCATGTTGGATGGGGGTTGGAGTAAAAGTAGAGGTATCCGCTTTGTCCGCAATCCTCTATCCCCGCAATGGTATCCTGCTGATCCTGCCTATTGTACCGCCGGCCCAACAGAAGAAAAATAAGATATCTATCTTGCCCTAGACTTTTGTGCCTATGTAGAATTATTGCTCAAAGACGCCTGCAAGGATGGGCCTGATTTCGGCTATGGATGACAGATCGTGTCACACTGCATGTCACGTTTCTCGTAGAGGTGTCACGTTCTAAAACGTGACAATCGAGACACTGTCACGCTCTTCCGTTGGGTGACACGCTTTTCTTTTGAGTGTCACGCTTTTGTCTTTTTACTATGGTACTTAGTAATTTATCGACGAGTCCCTTCGCGAGTACATCACGTTTCTGATAGAGGTGTCACGTTCGTGACAACCGTGACAATGCCACGCTTTTCCGTTGGGTGTCACGCTTTCGCGCGTTCAGATCGCTGAAAGATTTCTGTGTACCGCCATCGGTGATGTTTTCATTTTTTGCGTTACTACGATAGACATTTTTTGCGTAAAACCCAATCATATTTAGTAGCACTCCGTAATCTTGAGTGGTGGTGATGCTAAAATGATGAACGCAGGGAAGAATGTGGAATAGAGATAGGCTAGATTGTTTATGGTGAAAATGGTGACACGCAAGCGCAAGTGTGGTCCATCATCGCTGCGATTGACACTGCCCTTGGCTTTCCTCTTTTGTGCGGGCGTCGTCATTGAACAGAAAGCCATTCTCTCAGCAGCTCTAGGGGGAATGCCAAACAATGATAATGCAATCGACAAACCAGATATTGAGAGGGAGAGTCGTGTGAAGGTGTACGCACCAACCAACAGCACCTCAAATGTCGCAGTGTGCCTCATTGTCTACAACGAAACTCTTTACCTTGATGAATGGCTGGACTTTCACATTGCCTTGGGGTTTTCTCCGATATACATATACGACAATTCACCTGACTTTGAGCTACGAACGCTCAACTCCACCAGAGATGATATTCGGGAACATATCAGGTTAATACATTTTCCCACGACACCTGTACAACTGCCAGCTTATGATCGATGTATAAAGCAGGATGCCAGAAAATCTACTTTTGTTGCATTAATAGATGCAGATGAGTTTCTAGTGTTGAAGAAATTTGATAACGTGGTAGACTTTATGGATCACCACTGTGATTTTAGGTGTGTTCAATTATCGATCAACCAACTCGGCGGCAAACTGCTTATACCTACCTAGTAGCTAGCCGAGAGAGAAAATTTTATTTTGATTTTTATCTGAATTTGAATCCGAAACCATGTTCTAATAAATTTTACAAAAATTGTGCTTTAGATGCGGCCAACTCTCGATCAACCAACACATGCTCGGTACAAGCGGATGTCAGAAATTCACCCCAGTGCCAGTAACCAAGCGCAATATTCATTACAGCGAAGACAAGGCTAATCATGGAACAATAAAGGTGATTGTCAGGCCAACATATGTTGCCACAGCAATGTTTTGGGCCCACTCTGTGATGCTAAAAAAAGAGAAATGGAAGTGGCTTGATACAAACGGTAAGAAACACTCTTATCGTATAGGAGACTTTCGAAGAATGCAAAATGATGACAAGCCGCTAGATGTGGCAGTCTTGTACCATTATCCATTCAAAAGCATGGAGGAATTCAAGTACAAAACGTGTGTTAAAGGGACATCATTGCATGTAAGGGGGGCAACCCCAATGTGCAACAACCCAAAATATTATCCTATCTACAATGGGTCTGAGTTTGATGATACAGCATGGAGGCAGTTGACACGTATGGTGCCAAAGTATAGAGTGTATGGTGAAGCAACTAATGCAACTATTGTGTAACTTGAACTTGCACCTGATGGTAATAATAGACCAAAGCTACATCTAATCAAATTAACTTAGGAACACAGTCATTGTTTATTGCTCACAATGGAGAATACCACCTAAGATTGATAAATCAGCGTTTGCATGAAGAAGGGCAATGCTCCCAATAAGAAGAGGTTTTCGAAAACTATTGCTCACTGCACCATAAATGTTCCTCCACTGTGATGTGCTGCTGATCAGGTTGCTGCTCGAATTGGATGATAAAAATCTTTATTCTCAAGGGATGTAGATAGCTAGCATACTGCAAACTCCCTCCCCAACTCAATAAAGCATGATACAATGGACAGAGAAACTTTGTCCGTCATCGTGATGTAATGAACCTCACAAGCTAAAGNAGCTAAATAATATATTTTTACCTCTGAGTCAACTACAATCATTATGAACAAGATAATGTCTATCCAGAATCAAGACTCATCTCTTATCAATCCCAAAGCCAATCCTACGTTTTACAAATCTAATAAACCATACTGCTTCCACCACTTCCATATCCTCCATATCCCTTACCACGTGGGCTCTCCAACTTATCCCAGTTCTTCTCCAAATTATCCAAAATGACCATATACCCACTCGTCATGGACTGCAACGCACTTGCAAGATCAAGATAAATCTGTGCATCCAATGCAGCAAGAGCCTTGGCTCTGTGCAAATTGATCTTACCCCCATCGCTAGTGGAAACCTTTTCCTCCGTAGAGGTTGAAGAAGAATCCTTATTCTCGTCTCCATCCTTGCCACCTTTGGCGCTCGATGTAGAGGTGGACTTTGATTGAGTCACGGAAGATTTGGGCAGGTGGCTGAATTTGTCAAGGGCATCTGCACGAGAGGAATAGTATTTGGAAGTGTCGCTGATAGCCTTGTCCATCTTTTCGCGCTCATCGGTGAGGAGCTTTGAGAACATCAATTGCACGGTGACGCCGAAGTTGTTTCCGTCCTGTATGCATGGTAAATATAGATGATGCAATTTAGTTGGGGAAAGTAAATTGCGCTAATGATCAATACAGAAGACTCCATTCACTAACCTCTGTTTGGTTTTAATTGCATTTGTTGAATTTTCAGTGAATTAATATATCGAGAGAAAAGCGTTGGTTAGTCTTCGAACGTCGATAGAATGATCACCAATGATAATAATTCATGACAGCGAACTCACCCATCTGGGGAACATGCAAAGTAACAAACCTCTCCAACACACGAGTATGCTGGGAACCCATCGCCAAAGCATCCCTCGTCACCTTGTACGCTGCGTCGACCACATCATTCGACGCCTCTACGTCGCCCGCTCCAAGCTTGGCAACGAAGGCAGATTCGGCTTGTGACAAGGCGTCGTTGCCCGTGAATGGCAAGGCGGCGAGGGAAGAGGTGAGAGCGTCAAGGGTGCTGAGGCCTGATTTGAGGATGGCCTTGGCGTCGGCGGAAGACTTTTTGCGGTAGGAATCCATGTTGTATTGTTTGTTTTGATGAGATTGAGAATGAATGAATTGTGAATTGTGCAAGGGCTGATTTTTTGGCGTTTTGGTCGGCTCACATTTTTTTCGACAAGATTCGAAGGGAATCGATATCTTTCGAAGGGGTGCCACTAGATCAAAGAACCACTCTTTGATAATTTGGAGTGTAGGCACCTACCTATGTTGTAGTCTGTTGTAGTTACTCTAACTGTTAGAGCACTTACTATATCGTAGGCGCGTGATTACTTATCAAGTACCTGTTGTAACACTGAAGCACGTTGGATATTCGACTTCGAAGTGTATTAGTTTCACCCCTTTGGTTTGTCGGGGGGTAGGTAGGTACTTCTAAGTAGAAGTAGGTAACAACTTATCACCACCACCGCCCACCGCCCCACCGCGAACGACAACGACAACGACATTACATCATGATGATGATGATAAACCCGAACTGCCAATGCGCCAACAGCCAACGTCCGTGAGCGAGCCAACAACCGGCCCACCGGGCGCCGCGCGGAGGATAGTTCTTGTCTGTCTGTCCTATTCCGTCATTGTACTGCATCGTGCATCGTGTTCTCATTTCCATCAGTTGACTCTACTTAGTCGCTAGATCAACTCTCAACTCCTCCTCAGTAAACGCTTTCCATTTCTATATCAGCACAAATAATGAAGGTTGCGCCCATCACCAAAACGGTCTGCTGCTCGTTCTGTTGCATCGTCATCCTAGCCGTGGTGTCATTGTTGATCGCATACGGCGTGCGTATAGGAAGGGGCGACGAAGAACACACATTGGCTACATTAGGAACATGCAGCAATAGAACATCGGATGCATCCACGATCAAGATCATGACGTTCAATACGTTTTTGATTCCTTGCTTGCCAGGAGCTAAATGTCAAGAGGAAAATGAGCGAGAAGCTCGGGTGAAGGATGTGGCGACTTGGTTTGAAAATAGAGACGAGGACGTGGTCTTGTTCCAAGAGTCGTGGTCGTTTCATGATGAGCTGCGGGATGGGATGACCAACGCTGGGTTTTGCCACCATGTCATNATTGAATTGTATTCATTTTTTGCATCGTTTACATCATTTTAGATGCATATGTATCAATTGATATTTAGTGGGCAGAGGTGAGGCGAATCAATGATACAATAGCAAGATGATGTGGTGGTTGCTCACAATTTTCCACATACATTTAGCACAATAAAGTATGGCAACTATGATGCCAATGCAAAATAGTCCATTATTGTACTCTCTCCTTCTCTCTTTTTCTTCTTTTGTCTTGCTTCTTTTTCTGTGGGCATATGGGCTCGCCCTGTGGGCAATCAATAATTGCCCCCGTCACCTGTATACGACATCTGCCCTCTTTGTGCACTCTAGCACCATGATCCCTAGCGGCCTTTGCCCCCAGTGGGTATATTCCGTGCCTTCGTGTACCCGCTGCTGAAAGATACAGGGACTCTACATCAAAACAGCATCATGCCCTTCGCGCTATGTCTCTTTATCTAGAATGACGCTAGATAATTCAGGATGAGCCCCAGATCATATTAATATTATGGTGAACTCATTTGAGAACCATCTTGACAGCTTCTTGTTAGTGGGTTGCCTAGCAAATCAGCCGCCAACTACCAGGACTTCTCAGGACAGTCACTTTCTAGACAAAAACTCAATTCCACGTCACGTGCCCTTCTGGACTTAAGGTCTTATATACATCACCCAATGGTATTGCATCTTGATGACAGGGGTCCATGCCACCATCATTCCTAATTTCATCCGCACTACCAGCAAATTGGAGGCCGCTTTTTGCCATTGTCTGATCGGATTGTAAGTGGGTTCTATTGTAGGAATCAGTACCACCCTACAGAAGCCTTTCATCCTCATCCTCCGAATCCATTCAACTTTGAAGCGTATTTGGCGGACAAGGGTGTCATGTACGCCAAGGTGGTAAAGGATGGGCAATCCGTTCACCTCTTCAATTTGCACACCAATTCGGACACGAGGGGCGACAGTCATGATGTTCGTGTGAAGCAATTCAATAAGATTCGTGAATTTGTGGATTCCAATGAGATTCCGTCAAAAGAAATAGTCCTGATGGGCGGTGACTTTAATGAAGACAGGGATTGTCGAATGAGGAGATGTGAAGGAGGAGCCAACTGTGAAGATCAAGTATATTACAATGAAATGTTAGAGATTCTGTCGGCGGATTCTCCCGAGACAATCAGCAACAATACCTTCACATATAATACGGAAAGGAATGCTCTCTTGAAAAAGCTATATTCTGAAACGGATTGTGACTACTATCAATACACTCTGGATTACATTTTCTTCAGCGAGAATCATCTAGTTCCTTCCAACTCGTCCTACTGCGAGGTACTGAATCCATTGGCGTCTGATGGCACAGATCTGAGTGATCACCTCCCTGTGACATGCACCTTCTATGGTCTTGGCATGGGTATGGATGGAGATAGTGGTGTTCATAGTAAGGAGTCAGAGGAGCAGAATGTAGGTCTGGTTCCATAGCCACAGCAAAAGTCCAGATCACTTTCATGTCCAGACGCGAAGACCATTTATGGTCAGCAAGAAATAAAAGTTTACTCTCCTCAACTTTTAGGATTCGTTTTTTGCCCTATTTTTTTGGTCAAAAGACACTTCAGAGACGTTGAATAGAGTGAAGGTAGCCATTTGACTCTCAGAAAACTCGTGTTGGTCATTTTCTGGCTGTGGGCTGCTGTTTTCATTTTACTAGTAGTCTACTAATAAAATGAAATTCTCAATATCTGTGTCAATTTTGACATCTTTACGAAATTTAGATCAGTAGAGTGAGACAAGACATTTTCAATTTTTACTAGTAAGTTTACCTAGTAAAATGAGAACAGCAGCTCCCCAAGACATTAGAAAGAATGGTTTTCTGTGCTATAGTTGATAATTTATATGAATTTACTCACATATTAGATGCTCAATAATGAAATACTAATACCCCAGTTATGTACGCTTTTTGTGTTTGATTATATGAGAAGACTTCTTGCATGCGGCCTTTCTCTCGCCATCTGCAGACACAGTAACAGCCTCAGTATTCTTCACAGCAAATCTTTTCTTCCAAAGGTTCTGATGTCCAATGTGCCAACAAGACAACTCCCCATACTCCCCATCAAAAATGACTTGATTGTTCCCATCATGTTCCACGCTCCCGTTAGCTGCAAGTCTTACTTGGGACTCTAACACAGAAATATTCCGGGTAGCTTTTCCCATCGATTGATGTGCCTTTCTATGGCATCTCATTGCAAAGGTAATGCCTGCAGTGAAAGCAAAGGTTCTTTATAAGACGCTTACAAACATGGCAAGATCTGTGATCGTCAACCTTTTGAGGCTTTGCTGTTTTGTTGCTCTTTTTGCTGTTTTCTTTGTACCCTTTCCCAGTGTTCTTGGTATCTTCTTTGCCAAATAAATGCCATCGCATTCTTGGCATCTATCAAGAAACTCAGCACTTAATCTGGTCATCGGTTTTCCTTTCCCTGGCATCTTTCTGGTTATAGTTAAAGTAGCAACACATGGCAATATCACCATTGGAGTTCTAGCTTTATTTTGAGTAGATTGGTTCGATGAAACTATCCTTATCATGCGAGGTGACAAGCAACACTGCTAGTTAGATGACATATTACTAAACCTAATTGTATTAATTTACACCAAACTTTTACTTACCTACTTTAGGAATTAATAAGGAATCTAGCGCACCACAACAAAAGCATGTCGTCGCAGGTCGTCGCATCTCGCAAAAAGGTGGCCATCAGCCATGAGCATTCCACAATATTCCCAGTCCAGACCACACTCTCTTCTCTCCTAGCTGCCACATTGCTCTGATAACCAACCCAATCCAACACTTAGTTTAGTTCACTAAACTGGTGGATTGATTGGACTTGGGCAACAATTAGCCAATTCAAATGGCTCTTCAACACCGACATCACTATTAGCAAGATCCAATAATTTGTGGTATAATACCTTCAATGATTGTTTTGTTGTGAAGTGATGACTGGCTGGATTGTGGTAATGAAAAAGAGTACTAGGATACTCTGATGGGTCTTTGTAGGTGAATATTTGATTGCAGTGATGAAAAACAATGCCAATATTCAACAAAATTCATCTCCGTCCTGATTCCAAGCCGCTATTGGCATCATCACCTGGAACATAGAATTGTTCAAGAGTCTCACCATACAGCCAATCAAGCACTGCACCATATGATTCTAGAAGATCAGCTGGGAATTGAATGTGCGTGTTGTAGAGCAGTGATACTGAGCTTGCAATGAGGTAGAAACAAGAGTCGGTACCATAAGCATAAGCATAAGCATAAGCATAAGCATAAGATACATGGGTCCGCCGTATGTACGCGCGTGCGCGGTTTTTGGGGTTACCTAAATAGGTTCGTACATAAGCGGTAGGTACAATACCTTGATTTAGATTTATTGGGGGCCGTGCCGCGGTTTTGGGATTACCTAAATACGTAGGTTCGTACATAAGCGGTAGGTACAATACCTTGATTTAGATTTGTTGGGGGTCGTTATTATTTCATCTTTGTACTGTCTGTTTGCTATGAAAAGGTTGTCAACGAAACTGTAAAGAGTAGATCTC
>JAZGVS010001546.1:0-10187 GCA_037356235.1 Bacterosira constricta
CCAGTACCATATTGATCATAGGAATCCAGCGAGTCATTTTGGCAACCCACAAAGGTATTTGTAAACAATTATTTCTGTATGACAGGGCGCTACTGGAATTGAAATTGGATTAATAATCATTTCAACTTTCTTTGAAGTTCTTTCAAACAGTCCTCAGTCCACAAAAGTTACCACCCCTCAAAGCCTCCAAAGATTAATCCGCCTGAATCACCAACGGAGAGTTGGAGTTTGTCAGAGTTGCCAAAATCTCCATATTGTAGCGGAGGGCGGTGCATTCGCGCGTTGCATCCTGAAGCATGCCCGTTGGTTCCAGTCATTTCTTATCCGTTTCCATAAAGACACTTTTTTTTAATGGCGCGGACTTCGGCCTCGAGGTGGGCGCGGATGGTGGCTGCTTGTTTTTCCCTTTTTTGGGAGGTGGATGGGACCACCACGGCCGCTGCCGATTTGTTATTTGTATTGCCTGCTACTGATTTGTTTGGTTCATCATTCTCTATAAGCCGGGATATGAGCAAAGCTCTCCATGCCACCATTATTGTTATTTGCGGGCGGCGATAACAACGAGATAACGAGGAAAAATGCCGTTGAGAGGGCAATGAGGGAGCCCGCACATTTTTAGGTCATAAACAGTCCAATAGTAAATGATACGTGACCATCAGAGTCTCATAACAAAAAACTACGTTATCAATTTGAAGAACTCTCTTCAGGGTTGTTCCTCTCCATAATTAGATGCAATTCCCACCTGTCCCAACACAGCCGCCTTAGCCTCCGTCTCTCCAACATTCGCTTCCAGCCCTCTATATTCCCTCTTCTTCAAAAACTCTGCCGCTTCGCTTCGATACTCGATGAGTTTACCTTGTCCAGGGAGTGCTTCCAGATTGGTGTCGTTCATCATGTTATTTTGTTTGGAAGTGGCCTTTGCCCTTGATTGTTCATATTTGCCTGAAATCATTGAGAAGAATGGTTCATCCTCGTCACTGCTGTCATTTGCGTCATCTCCATCCTTCTCTGCCTTGTAGTTGTTCGCACCAGCATTGTCACTACAAATATCATCCTCCGCTACAACCCCATCCGCCTCATCCCATCGTATCAAATCACCAAAATCACAAGAGTACCTTCCATCCCACTCTCTAAATCCCAATGCAACATCCAATTCCAAAGGGGTCAATACCGGCACCAACATCTCCTCCCTCTCCATTTGCCAAAACTTGGCAATACTTTCTCCACAGGCAATCAATACGAAGCAATCAATTTCGGCAAAGTTACTCAGCTTGTGTGCCGACGTGGATAGTTTCCCAACAGCAAAAGTGTATGCCGTGCGACCTGTGGATTGGATCCGATTTCGGGTGCGCGCGAGAAGACGTCGGAAGGAATACGAATTGGACGTGGTACCGATAAGGATGGCAATGGTCGTGGCGAGCTTTGCCTTGTTCAGGAGAAAGTAACGTCGGCGGAGTGTCCGCGAAAGGACAGTTGATAGGGATGTGCTATTGGTTGGTGACATTGGAGAATTCAGCACGTCCGTATTCAGATTGTGATTTTTGGGTGAGTAAGACCAAATGGAGCGTGGGCCATCGGGTGCACTGCAGCGGAGTAAGATGTGCAAAAGACGTGTGCGTGCATTGCCATCGTGTGAGTCAATGTTCAACTCGTCACCAATGTAGAGAGCAGTGTATTGGCGGAGGTCCAAGTCGTTTGGAATTTCGAGACCTCCGATTGTTCGTGGAATGTATTGATTTTCGAATGACTGTTGTTGTTGTTGTTCTTGGTCTGTTGAGTCCTTGTCTTTTGGTTCGGCATCTGGCGTTGTACCAGGAGTAGTACTGTCACTAACTTCAGCTTTGTCAACTTGGCAGCAAGATGAAGTGTCTTTTGCACAACAAGATTGATCAGATTTTGCACTTTCCGTAGAACAAGTTGGACCATTTTCATTTGATTCGCAGCTTGTGTTTTGTGAATCAGGAACAGGTGCGGGGGCAGCATTCGAATTACAACTTCCTCCGCTATCACCGTCACTACCGCAGCCACCACTGCCGCAGCCTCCATTTTTGTTCTTTGTGTCGAGTCTTTTGACACTTAGCTGCTGTTTTGGAATAGCCCCCAGAACAACTTGAAACTGCCCCGTCTTCTGAAATTCCAACTTCAATTCCTCCATATCATGGTGATATTTCACTTCATACAATATCAATAATTTCTTGCTTGGTTTCTCATCACTTTGCTCCACACTGACTTTTTCCTCAAGTGCTTCCTCCAACTCCCCCCCATTATTCTCATTGGAAACAACAAGCTTGACACATTGCTTCCAAACCTCGGCAGCTTCATCCTCACCTTCCATGTGCTCAACACCTGAAACACCAAAGGCATACACAACAGGAACCGATTCCGTCGGTGCCAAACACGCATATCCATAATGAACAATCAAACTAGCATTCAAATGATTGGCCGATACTTCATCAGGACAACATGATCCGTAGGTGGTATCGCCCAATATAAATAATAGTGGCATTTGAGCAAGATGTTGGTTGATTAGTGACTGAGTTTCATTGTCCAATGATGCTATGACAGTAGTGTTGTCTTCTTGCTCACGGCCGTCGAGAGTGATGGGTCTCAGTAGCTTTTCCTTGTAAGCATTCGAAACAGCCTCTTCCATTAGCCATGATACATCGGGCGCATCGGAAAGCAATTCATCTGGGAATTGGAGGGCGATGCGGCATAGGAAACCATCTTCTTCGTTTTCGATCGAATTACCTTTTTGTTCAGCAGTTATCCCGTCCTCCTTTTCGTTGTCGTTGTTCGCGTTGGATGCATCCTTATTTCCTGCACTTGCCAAAATCCGTCTCAATAATTGACCACGGGACGTATTCTCAGACCAATCTAATTTATCAACAGCCTCCTTTGCAACACGGCCAACTTCATAATATACCGCGAGGGGAACAGTTCCACGTAGTC
Organism: Bacterosira constricta; assembly: GCA_037356235.1. Classification (NCBI taxonomy): domain Eukaryota; phylum Bacillariophyta; class Thalassiosirophyceae; order Thalassiosirales; family Thalassiosiraceae; genus Bacterosira; species Bacterosira constricta. The sequence goes on from JAZGVS010001546.1 coordinate 2,950, forward strand.
GTGCCGATGAGGACGTTAATGCCGTCGTTGAAGGTTCTGATTCGCCTTGGGATTGGGATGACGCAGTTGCCTGTTCGGCGTAATCTTGCATGATGCGACTGCCATCGTCGAACATTATTTTGGGTGGACTCATGGTTGCGGAGATCGATAGTATTTGCTTAATATTCGCTTTTTGTTAGTATGTGCCAGCACTATTCCAGTTCCAATATGCAGCTCTTGCCCTTCATTGATTGTGGTTGGTATGCGTTGTTGGTTGAGATGATGAGTGGATGATAGATGAGGATGGGATGAATGAGGTTGGATGATGGATGGATGGATGTTGTGATCTGCGGTGATGTGCCGATGACAGACTACTCTTTAGCGATGAATCTTGGTATACTCTATGCACGGAGCTTGCTACGATAATCGCCAACAATCACCAATGATAAATCTTTGCTCCCGCCATCTCCCACTCCTGCTGCTTCGTAAAAAATCTCATCTCGCATATCCATTTCACAACTTCGAACGGCCCACGCTTTCACGCTTATGCTTTTATCACAACACCTATTCGACAAGATCCCACCACTCCTCGTGATTTTTCTTACGGCAGAGCTCCTGCATCACCAGCAAGAAAAGCCTCTTGGAAAATGTCCAAGAACAGATCGATGAAGATGAATCTCCTTTCCCTTGTTTGGCTACAGATCATGGCGTTTCCTGTCATTCATACCTCCGCATTTGTCATCAATTCATCATTATTCCAGCTAAGAACTTCTTTGGGTTATCTCCATGGAACAGATGTACTACATCGACATTCCAACTGCCCATCACCACTACTTGCTTCCAAAAATAATGATAGCAGTATGATTCATGATTTGGAACCACATTATACATCACAATCAATTTTAGCATGGTTGCAAAAAATGACCGATTCCTACAAATTAGAACGAGGAGAAGATTTATTAAGTGTGATATTACGAGAAAGCAGCACTGACGATACCTCCATCACCACTAGCATCAATGATGGTGATCATTATTTGCTCCGACTAGCAACAGCATGTGCCAATTCAAATCTACCCATGGCATCTCATGACTTTCTACGTGATCCATCTGGAGAAGCCATTTACAATTATGGAAATTTAGCCTTTTTAAATGGGTTTGGTTATGAATGGGAGGAGTTCATAGAATTGCCAAGTCGAAAATGTGTCGAAACGGAGGGGGAGGTGGAAGAGAGGCAAAAGTTATTGGATGCTGTCAGGACCAATGCAATTATCAAGTCAGAGGATGATGATAATGGTGATGGTGATGATCAAAATAAAAATGGCAATGGCAGCGATGACAATGATGCTGATCTGGCATCCAACTACGACAACCTGATACGAGTGAGGAAAGATGGCCATAAGATATTATTGAAGGGTGTAAATTTGTGGAATGTGTATGATATTTGTAGCAAAGACATGGAAAGCCCTGATTTTGTACGATGTAGGATTGAAAAGGGAGAAATTAAGGCTGTTGGGCAGGCTGTTTGGATACGGCATGTTGAGTTCTTGGATTAGGGGTTTAGGATGAATGCAGTGAAGACTATGGGTCTAATTATCAAATCACGATTGGATTATTGTGACAAGCAGTATGTCAGTGGATCAACATATTTCTTGATCATCGGAGACCTAGTCTCAACAAGCAGATGCAGATAACCCAGAAGCATATCGAACATTATGATAGCTAGAAAGGCAACCAGTTTCATGATGTATCTTTATGGTTTCACTGTTGAGTTATCTTGGATGCATATACCATGCATGCTATTCCATTGTGCGTAAAAGCTTGACACCTCCATAACTGCTCCTGAAAGTTCTATACCATACCTTGAAGCATGCCTTTGAATCCTTTGATGTGATACTACGCCAATCTCCGTCACTAATCCCATTTTAATCTTGGCCAATGCATCGAAAATGAAAGACATACCTCATTTCTAATCGAATCATACTTAAAAATCATTCTAATTTGGATACCAGTTGTAAAAATGCGACGTCATCACCACTGTAGAGTAGAGGTATTACCAGACCAAGCCTTCGTAATTTATCACCGATACTGTTTCAATTCATTGAAGTAAAGTCGCTGAACTCGTGCCTATGGTTTGCTTGAGAGAAATATTCTTTTAGGTTGTATTGTTTGAAATCACATTTACCCGTGTATACCAGTCATATCGTCGTCAACGAGTTGCAGGCAGAGAGTGTTTGAAGTAGTCAATCATTGAATGTTCTTGCCATTGCTTTGATAGGTACGAGTGTGGTGTGGTAAGTACCTACCTAGATATGTACCTCCGTTTTCACTCTGTCCGTTTTCGTCTTCTTCGAGCATCTTCGCTTCACGTGAAAATCCACAAGTCTTCAAGTGTTTGAAAATTTCACTCGGTACATTTCCACAATTGCCAACTTCCTGATACTGCTTTTTGTATTCATTATTTGAGGAATTGGTCAAGCAAAGAAGCCATGACCGATCACCCTACTACTACGCCCCAAACGGTGCAGTTTGATGTTGGTGGGAGGCTCTTCAAAACCTCTCGGTCTCTCATTGATCAGCATGAAGATACCATGCTTCACGTCTTGTTTCAGACACGTGGCAGGAGGATCCTACAAAGCCCGTATTCATCGACAGAGACGGCGACATGTTTGCTCAGGTGCTGAACTATCTTCGCTATGGAAGGATTGCATTGCCGATTACGATCTCGAAGGAGATGTTCCTTTGTGACTTGGATTTCTACGGTATTGTTCCTGAAGATGGGACCGTAAGGACATGCTCTGAAGCATGGTCAGCTCAGGTAGCAGACCGCCATGAGAAATTTGACAATTTAGTAGCAGAACAGCAAAAGCTGGAAGCAGAAAAGCAAAAGTTGGAAGCAGAAAAAGGAGAAATTCAGTTGGAGAATGAGATCGAGATGTTGGCCAACTATTGCGCGAACCAACATCTGAAACGCAATCTCTGCTTCAAAGTTTGTACTGTAGGTAAAATGGAGGAAGAACAAAGAAAGTTGTTGGCGAACACTTTATCTGCTGTGTACTGCGGAGCAGAAAAGAAAGAAATGCTTCAAATTTCACTCTCGAAATTTGGTTTATGTCTAAAGGATGTAACTGAACATTGGGGAAATTACCGACTCACTATTGGTGTGACGTGCGGTTTGAGTTCGTCCGTGGATCAAAATAGTTCTTGATCAAAAGAAACCAGCAACAAAAATGCAAACGCAAATAATAGAATGTCGCGATTATTAAGAGAAAGGCGAATAGTGGTAATTATTTTGACAAATTATTAAACCAGAGTATGATGAACACTAAAATGTAACTTCACTCTTCACATCTACGGCGATGAGCATTGTATATTAAAATGCTTCTCAAGCACCTGCCGACACAACTCCTTACCCCTCACAATATCTCCATGAGCAGGGATTATCGTCTCAACTTCCCATCCATCACACGTAATAAACTTTGCAAGCTCTCGAAACTCATCTCTTCTATCACCCTTGACCATTAAATTCATATAAAATGGATAAAACAATTTATCCATGCCAACTTTTCCCCATACCTTTGAACCAAATGGTATATCACCAACATTTGGTGCCAATTCCCAAACACCAAAATCGCCATCCTCATCATCATCATTTGTAGTTTTTACCTTGATTCCTTTTGCAGCCAGCTCATCTACAACTTGACCATTCGTCACCCCATCTCCTCTAGGATAATTCCAATACAAATCAGTAGTTAGTAGAGTCTTGGACGGAGCATGATAATAGACTACCTCATTGAAGAATGGCTGTCCAGTGAATGGATTGGCCTCGGTATTGATGTGCAGTGGCTGAAGTTCTTCCCAATCCCACATACTTTCCTTGGTACCATCTTCTATTCCTTCGACAGCAGTAGTTGTACTCTTTTGAACAAACCCAGGAGGACGAGCACCAAAAGGCACTTCACCAGTCCATCGCATATCTGGTTTCCTCTCCATAAGACCCGGGCATCCCCACATTTTAGCATTTGGATAGTGATCCGCCCATTGATAGGCATATTTGACATGTTCAAAATTGGGACTAATGACATGTGCAACAGTGCCCAATTTTTCGAGGGCTTCGATTAGGGGTGGATCGAGTCCCACTGGTGAGTGAACTACTAGTTCGGAAGAGCCATCGCTATCGGAGGATGAAGATTGGAGTTGAATGATGGTCATACGACATCCCACATCAATCTTGTTCCAATAAAAAGGCCGATCGGCAGTGTATACACCTGGTATCGACGCGGGAGTTATTACACTTCCATGACGATTACTCCAACCGATGGAGGAGTACGATCCTTTTGGAGTGTTTAGCTTTTTGGATTGTTCAATTAGCTTTAGTTTTTTTTGGGAGAGGGGGTAGACGTTTGGTATTTCTTGGACCATACTGAGCTTTGATGGTGATTTCACGATACGGTGAGAGTGAGATGGCGCGAGTTGGAATGCGCTGATGGAGCATGTTTGCAGAATTTGTATGGTGATGGATAGAAGAGTGATGAAGCGAGCAGCGGTTGGAGTATTTGCCTTCATTGTTGATGCAGGGTACGATAGTGTTTATGGAGATATCGGCGGAAATTCAGGTTGCGTTCCTCAATATTTATATAGCAGAGGCAGAGGTTGTTAGCCCATCATAGGGCGGCGGCGCGGAAATCCCAAATCCCATGTTGGATGTTGGTGAGGTGGCCGAAGTGCGAAGTGACGTGATGGGCAGGTACCAGGTACCATGATGGGTCAGAACTCAAGAGATGAGAACACATGAGAAATGGCGGGAAAGATAGCTAGCTGGGAAGAAATAAATAATGGCGGGAAAGCTGGGAAAGCAAAGACATCCGTCTAAACTATTCAGATATCGAGAAGACGACTCCGCTCTTGGGGATGAGGCAATACTATCTATTGCTAAAAGTGTCATGGGCTGACATTTGCATTCACAGTCTCTCATTAAAACAGCCCCACGCACCAAACGACAACAGCACAGAACCCTGCACAGAACACAACAACAAAATCATGTGCACAGATTTCTTGTGTGATTGACCATGCATCGCCATATCTACCGTACATTTGAGTTGCTATGCATTTTGCTCATCCAGCGGGCTTATTGTGAGACAACCAGGAGGGATTTGTTTGACATGAGCCACAGATCCATGAAAATACTGTGGCGTAGAGTGGTTGGTAATGCATAATTTCTATTGGTCTTGTCATCATAAAAGGCCGCTGGACTGCGCTGGATAAGGATTCGGTTAACCTTAGCTAACCCTAACTTATGCCTTGACCCGACGGGGATATGATAAAAATCAATGTAACTGGTACCCCGGAGTAACTTTAGGTATCTACCCATAATAGATAAACAGGGGTCGAACGTTTTCTATCAGAAAATGAATAACTTTTAACTTCAGGTAGTCCTGATATCCACCTTTGGTGCTTTATAACTCACCAACCAAATGATTTTGAGACCAATATCAATAATAGAAATTATTCCTCAGCTTGACATGGACTATCCATCGATATGTCGCTTCACTATGGTACATATGGTACGTAGATCAATATACATAATGCATAGCAACTCAAATGTACGGTACCACCAAAATTAATTACTTAAGACGCCATACATACATAGAGCTAGCTAACAGAGGTGTTATTGCGGCAGGCAATTGACGTCACCAACGCACACAGAGACAGATATCACCTAAATATTCTACCATACTGTTCGCTTCTTATAGCTTCTTGTGTACATATTGCTTATTGTTGCTCTCTTTTACATCATCGGTACGAACTATTATTTCTCCAACGAATTTGTTCATATCGGATATCGGCACCTTGCCATCAACTCATTTTTAGCAAGCTCAGAAGTATCATAATCCAATGAAATATCTCAACATGAACATCATTGAACGAAGTCAAGCTAAATCATCCGACAAGGATATGGGCGTCATCATTACAAACAACCTTGTTGATGAGGAGTTAGTATACGATGATCTTATAGGAACAATTGTGGTTGGCAGCAACCAAGCTAACGAGGAGAGTAAGCGTACAGGCCTCGATGCCGCCAAGGTCAAAATTGAAACGGGTATTGCTGAACTCAGTGTAGCACCTAGCTTATTGTGTTCCCGTCAAATCAGTTCATCTTCTATAGATCGTCCACGAGGCACCAAACCTCAATCAGAAGGTGGTGCAATCAAGGATATTCGTGTGAAAGTTGGAGGCAAGCACCCGGTCAATTCGCCAGACTGGCAGCAAGACTATCGATCGCCTACCCCTCCAGGAATCGTTGATGAAGGCGCTAGCAGCGGGGAAATCACCTCACNCGATGGAGATCACGCCGAAAGAGAATCAAAACGGAGGAGGACACTGTTTTGAAGTGATATGTTCTTCTATATTCTACACCACAATATGAATATCGTGAATCTATGACGTCTCTCCATGTCATGACGCATCAAGTTTTGCTCGATATCTCTTGCCTCATTTGTAAAATAAAGATCTTGTGTACTAGACAATTTTTGCTACGTTTAAGAAACTAGATACAAAATTGATTCCAGCACTATGGCCCACATATTTATCAAGCCAAATCAATACCATATATTGTGCATTGCTTTCGCAGTGGGCATGGCGAAACACTATCCATTACATTGTCAGTATCATACGAGCACATCGCTGGACACTTATTTGGCTTCAGCTCTTCTTCAGCTCTTAAGCTCCTCATCTCTGCAGCTCTCTTCAGTCTTTTTGTGTAAGAAACAGAACTTGAGTTCCTCGTTGCCAGGACGGTAGTCATTTTGGAGACAAAAAATGCCTTGCAGTCTCCATTGTGGCAATCGGCCTCACACTCTTGATAGGCCACACTTACAATCATTCTTCAAAATAGGTGGATTATTAGATGTTATTTTTGTACCCTCTATTCCAATGGATTAAATACTATAACTAAGCTCAGCGCGATGCACCGGCATTGCGCTGCGCCTCTTTCCTCTTTTTCTCTTTATTTTTTGTCAACTAGAAACACCTGCACAAGTCAAGTATAATGTGATATAACTCATATTTTTGTTCTGGCCAATCTTTTGCAGTCCTCTGTCATATTTCGTTTTGAAGCATGTGCTACATGGTGGTGCTACCACCAAGGTCTTCCTTTTATTTTTCAGTGATCAGGTTCTTGGTCTAGAGAGAAACAGGTGCGCTGGCCGGCCAACCGTAAGGTCAGCCCGTTACGGAGATACATAATACCGCCTCTAACTATC
>JAZGVS010001572.1:0-11820 GCA_037356235.1 Bacterosira constricta
GCCTATCAAGCTACCAGCTGCTAACAAACCTCTAGCTAGAAATGACTTTGTATTTTTTGTATTTACTTGTATTTTTTTTTTCTGAAATGACCCAAATACAATTATTGAGTTTATCCACAGCCTAATCTAAACGTCTAAAGGTCTGTAAAGGTCGCATCCATCAACACTAGAGATATATATGGTAAAATCCTGGTAAAATCTGGTAAAATGGTACTAGCTTGACACTACAGATACTTCTTGACACACGCTCGGGCGAACTGCGAAGAGAGAAGCGAACTGTTGACTGTGTTGAACTGCAATCAAGCAAGCTAGGGGGGTGGGCATCAACGTCATTCGATCACAGAGCGAGATAGACTTGGATGGATAGACTGCTCATTATTTATTCACACCACTCCCTACTGCTGCACTACCAACTACCATACTGACTACTGCATGCAGTGCATGCACAAAGCACAAAGAAACTGCAGAGGCAGGGAAAGAACTGCGAACATAATATGAATATCATGATGAATGGGACAATATCATCACAGAATATCTCGTCATCGTCACGAGCAACTCAATCGGGCGCTATGGAAGATAAAGTTGGTAACAGTATTGCGGCTGCAAAGGTAGATGGAAGAAATTTTACTGCAGCAGCAGCAGCAGCAGACATGATGATCAGTGGCGAAGGCAGATCGGACCCAAGCCATGATCGCCATCGTTCTGGTGCTGGCACATCTCAACTGGGTAGCGAGCCACATTCATCAGAACTAAACCGTCCACTTGCTCTTCATTCGACAAATAATCACAATTCTCTCAAAGATATACATCACCATGAAGTACATACTCCATCGGCATCCATAAACAACTGGTACCCTCATCAAGAACATATAAACAACAACAGACTCTTTCAAAGTAATCATGAATCCTTTCTAGAAGAGATGGCTCGACACGAATGCCGAAATCTTCCCTGCAGAGAACACCAGACTTTGAACAGTGATCACCACTCAAATCTGAATACTCATGCAAGCAATAATAATAACAATGCAGAAAATGATGAGGATGAACGTAACGAAGAAAGATGCCGTTTCATGTTATTGGATTTTGCATTCAGCGATGAAGATTCTGATTCAGAATCAGAAGAATATTCTAGCTCCGAGGAAGAGGGGGGGGAGGAAGAACATTTACTGGAGGAAGGCCATGTAAGTGATGAGGTTGGTGATGAAGAAGAAGATCGTGGCAATGATGACCTGGACTTGAACGATGGACGTGGGAATCAATTGGTGGAGGATGAAAGGGTGAATGAAGGTATTACCAACAATTCTGATTCTGATAGGCAAGTCGAGAACAATATACACTTAGGAGAAAGAGCCAGCAGTGATTCTACTTTCACTCCATCAACCATCGCTTACATCCCAACCAAAAAGAAAAGACTGAGCACAAATCTGAACCACCAGAAGGTTACTTCCTTGCTTCTAAGTCTGGCCAATTCCGAGGAACAACCGCTGATAAGGGCAGACATTCCATGGTCTGTCATCATCTCATTTGGTTCACCTTTCATGCATCCATCTGTTTTGAAGTCTTCTTTTTTGGAAACATCAGTGCCAGCTCATTCGCAACACAAGCCATCTCACCTACAACTTCTCTACCAACAACCACGCGATCCAAATGGAGCGAGACTAATACAAGGAGTTTTGCGAATGGATCCTCCTTTGGATGCTGTCAAAGTATTATTGGATGCTTTCCCACATTCTTGCCTTGATATGGAAGGATTCTTCACTGCTTGTCAGTTTGCGCATCCCAATACATCACGCCACACGAGAGAATGTAGACATGAGATAGCCATTGATGAAAAATTCAGTCATGCCAAAGAATCACATGACGATACTCATATTCCTGGTAAAAGTATTATTCCAACCAATGAGGATGACGATTATGACAACGAAACCAATGATGTTGGAGAAGTGGTCAAGCTAGTAATGACGAAAACTATCCTCGCTCGTCGCTTAAATAGTATCGAATGGGGCATGGTTGCTTTCCTTGGTGATGCACGCATCTCTCCATCACACGCGAAGCTACTGTTGCGACATGCCCCCGAAGCTTTAATCGATCCGAAACATGGGGCATTTGGAGTATCACCACTGGATAGAATGGCATCGGGCTTTTTTATTCATGGAGAAACGAATGCATGGGTTGAAAAGTTGCGATTAGCGCTAAGGGTCGCTTCGTATGTTTGGCAGAGACAGAAACAGATTGAGGGGGGGCTTGAGGGAGGGGTCGAGGACATATCCTCGCCATCAACAAATATAGTATTGCCCAAGGGATTCTTCTGTTCGGATTGTCGACTGTTACGGAGACGAGAAAGCTCATTCAACACAGAAGCCTCCAATTTTTCTCAACCATATCCAGCTCAGTCATTCTATCCCTACCATGAGCTAATCAGACTACTCATTTCCCCAAACTTCCAAGGTAATAAATTTGGACAAAGGGGGTTTCTCAAAACGCTTAGAGCATGTGAACAATCAGACCCTGACGCGTTCCTTCGGCCAGACAACGAAGGGAATTTGCCCATTCATATTGCATTGAGATCAGAATGCGAGACTGTCTTGGGAATGAAGGATGAAAGGAGATTGATCAAGTATCTACTAGACTTGGATCAGAACACAGCATTATGCCCAGAGGGCAGTAGTGGGCATGATAGAGATAGACGTTTGCCGCTGAGGTTGAGTATCGAAAATGCCTGGCCAGTCTATGATCTGATTATAATGTCTGCCTTAGCATGTTGTGATGAGACAAATGATCGCAAAAGGGATTCACAGAAGTACACACATGAAGGCGAGAGCGAGCACTGCTGCAAGGACTATATTGAAGCCAATATGGTATGTGACCGGCCTTTGCTTCATGATGCTTTAAATGGAAAATATCACCCTCGATTTGGGATACATGGCTCTTGTCAGCTGTTGAAAAACATCATATCCAAAGTTACACAGTATCACAGTCCGGGCAAAAGCCACCATAATCTCACAAATTTTGCTGATGCCAATGGACGCACAGTATTGCATATATTGCTCTTGAATCAAAATGGCCAGTGTATGACTTGATCGTTCAAGCCAACCCTAACTTTTGATTGGAGGCCCGTGATCCGACACGCCATGGCTTTTTTCCATTCCAGATAGCAGCGTGCGCATTTACAGCAGACTGCCCAAATACAGGAGGAGAGGGAAACATGTCAATGCAGTCTGAAACAAAGGAACGGCAAGCACGAAAACTTGTGTTGGATGGCTCTGCGGAAGCTAGTGGATCAAGTTCTAGTGCTACTGGAGATCATATGGAGGCAGCGCTTATAGAAATGAGCATGATATTCGAACTGATCAGAGAAAGCCCACTCTGTGTAACATGGCAACCGGATGCAAAGAAAATAACAAATATCGCAGACGGGTCGGAACAGTCCAGGAAGAGAAGACGGCCCTCCTCTCCTGCTCACATGTTTTGATTACTACACAAATATGTCATCAGTGTAATATTCATAATGTCTGGATCCTTCTTTTACAATTATCTATCTTTTCTTTTCTCTTCAATTAACCATCATGTCTTGTTGCCTTTAAAGCACTCGGCATACCTGAGGCGGCGTACATTAGATATCAAAACATTGCGCTCAATTTTCTTCTTTGACCCATTTTGTCTAGCACAAACTCAATCTTATTCTTGCGGACTTCAACCACACTTTCGTACGTCCATCTGCCTCCAGATCGATGCACAAACACATCATCAAAGATATCTAAAAGGAGTAGTTTCTCATCATTAGTGTCAAGTATACCGTCGCCCGGGTCTTGCATCTCGTTGCGGATAGAGTACTTTTTTATCTACGCACCACCAACACCAATACCATCACCAACGACAACGACAACGTCAACACCAACGATCAATCCATGTCCAGCAACAAGCATAAAGTACTCTAGATCCACTCACATGCACTACATGCAAGCATGTAGCTAAGTTTATGATAATTTATGGCCCAACTGAGTGAATGTAAGAGGACAATATCCTCATCTCTGCCCAAGGCCAGATCATGGAAATAGCCACATCCTATCTCCGAAAACCCAAACCACTTCTTGTGATTATATACCCTAATCACTTCTCATTTTTGGCCGGAACGTTTCAGATTTTCGATTTCCAAATGGAGTTCGAGTTCTATGGCTATGGATTTGCTAGAGAATCCAAGAACTAGAATCCATCCCAAGATATGAGATAGAAGAGAAATTTACGCCAACCCTGTCTCCAATTATTATCTCATCTACTATTCCTATTAGGTATCACCTAATCAGGAATCAAATTGTCTTGATATCGAGCGACGGCCGGATAGATGTGGCGCTTGCGTACGAGCCTAAAATTACTTTGCGTCACAAAATGTCTGATATCTCGAGGGCATAGTGCGACCAGTTACTTAGGACCTGGCACCCAAGTGAGACTGAAAAACCCTCAGGGAGGGTCTTGAGAGCTTAAGTCCAGGTCCTCAAGTCCCCATTCTGTCCACAAGGCACCTTCAATTTAGGTGTCAGTGACTAATATTTAGCCTGAATGATGCAAAGTATTACTCCGTAGACTCTGGTACTTTTATACGTAGAAGAGTCATATCCGGTATCCTCTAGTGCTGGTATCGCACACACACCACAAAACACAAACGGCATAAGAGGAGACATCTTTCCACGGCGGCCCGTTAGATACAATATTTCACCGTACGTAGGAATATTACAGCTTGGTGATCTTTGTCGACACGGCAAAGAATCTATCGGACATGAAAGATTGTCGAGAATCATAACTATTTCTACGTGTTTCTACATAGGAATAGTAGCAACACATTTTAATGACGCAAAGTAGTACGACGAATGACGCAAAGTAATTATAGGCTCATACATTTTCCAGACATGATCCGAGGGATAGGGGTACGTAATCAAACAGTACCTACGTTTTCTATTTCTAGGGTAACGAGGGTACCTACGTGTCTAGTGTTGGACTACCAATTAAAGGTAACCTTAAAAAGTTGGATTATTCTTAGGGTTGCCACTGAGTTGTATCAGGATTGGCTAGTTCAGGCTTTGGGTTTGGTCGGAGCGCGTGTAACCATCGCCGTGCACCATTTGTTTGGGGGGGGCTAACAGAGCAGGAGCAATGGCCGTCCAACCAGTCAATTGCACTTAGTACTAAGTTACATATACACACCTTTTAATATGACAAACTACGTAGGAATTACCAAAAAAATCCTCATCAACCTGACCAAAAAGGCTACAACCGATCCACTGTCAGCAAAAAACGCTTGGCGGATTGTGGCAATTCCAATGCCATTTATCATCATTATACAAATGTAATCATTGCTCTCTTTGCCATCCTCCACACCATTGCCATTGTCTACTCTTCATTGTCACCTCACCCCAGTGGCCACCACACGGGCTGCAGCCACAACCGCCGTCAATCTGAGGACCTGAGGTTCATTCAAACGTTCATTCGGACAAGGATTCAAAACTCTGGCACATCATCAACAACAAATAGCTGTCATGGATACCTCTTTTGTACCCATACCAGCTCCAAATAAGTAAAAATCTTCAGACAACCAAGGAGCTCAGTACAACGTTGTTTCTCAATCATAAGTGCATCATCATTAAAGGCTCGGTCTTGCTAGACGTTCCAGACAAGCATCATGGTCAATTTCAGCAGACCTTGGGGCTGCTCTTGGTGAATCTGCAGGCAGTTGACCCAACTCTGGTCATTAACACAATATCTGTCTCCAGCAAGTCTAAGAATTTGGAGACGTCGAAGGACATTCCCGGCAACTTTACCCGTCTAGGTGAATATTTAAAACATCCAACAAAACGCCAAAGCCTTTGAAGTCAAGTAACCATGGGAAAAGAACAAGGATAAATCCACTCATCCGGGTGTTTTTTTCAGTATGGCGCTCTTGGTGGATCAAGAACCCAAAACTGTTATCGATCATGTAGGAATCAAGTGGGGTAGGATGCACAGTCATATATTGAGAGTACAGGACATTCAATCCTTCCTCTCTGAAATCCATTTTATGCGTTTCTTCCTGCTCAACAACAACGATATACACAACAATGCACGTGAGTTCATTGAGATCCTACAACACGCTAAGGACCAACTAATCGAGAAGAACAAACTGGATGAATGCTTTATCAATCATCCGATCCCGTCAATTAAACTTCACCGCAATATTCCCAAGCTGCCCGGCCAGGATACGTCTGTCTTTAAAAGTGGAATCAGCACCTTCAACAAAGTTGCAGGGCAATGCACGCTGATGTGGATATCAACAAGAAGGATTTTAAAAACTCCTTATTTCAACTATCAAGTCTCGCAAGCTTCTAGTCCTGGTATGGGGCAAGCAAGTGCACATTACGGAAATTGTCAATTGGTCGTCTCCTCAGGGAGATATCAACCATCTCACCCGTATGTCCCAGTACCATGCAAACTTGCACACGCTAGGGCAATCATGGAAAAAGTTATTGGTATTGTGGATATCAACAAAGACGCCATCATCAATCCAGGTGTAGATAGCATGTGATGTCATCCTACACGCTGTCGCTCAAGGAAGTCATGCACAATTTTCTCAAGTTGGTCAATGGCTCCTCTCTGTTGGTCTCATGGGTCGAGTCTTTGCAGTGATCCCCAATACTCCAGAGGCCAAAACGAGGGCATAAATTCTCAACAGGCACTTTGCTGGGTATCTGCTCAACACCCTCGCCGATGCTGGTGTTGACAGCTTGTTCACCAACAGGTTGCTAAGAAAAGCTGTGAATCCTGCTCTGGTACACAAAGCACACCACTGTATCTGGGATAAAGAGAAGCGGATTCTCTCTACGCCGTGTGAACTATAGGAGGATGAGGAGGAGAAGACTATTGAGCAACAGCCATGGTTCAAAGACGTGGTTTCGCGATATGAAGTTAAATTAGGCAAGATAAAGGGACGCACCTACGCAGCTCCTGAATTGCTCTTTAACCTGGATGGAGACCGCTCCGTTCAGACTATTCATCAGAAGAACAATGGAAACTACAAAGGTGACAGAGGGGCTGATTGTATTCAAGTTGGAGGGAAAGAAAACACTGGCAAGACAGTGGTTATAGACTCTGATGACAAGGTGGAATTGGTAGACCCCCCCAAGCTTGCAGAGGTTATGAAAGTTGATGATGTTGTCTTGCTTTCAAAGGAGGAGCTGATGGAAAGGCTCTGCATAAAGAATAAAAAGAAAGCAAAGGACTCCGCATCCACTTCCAAAGCAAATTCTAAGTTGCACTCAACCCAAGACCCTGACGTTGAATCTCTATCCCCAGATAATAGTAGTTCCACCAGCTCATTGTTGGATTATTCAAGTTCTAGTGATGATACTCAGGGCTTGGGTAGTGCAGCAAGTAGTAGATAGTTGCCACTAGCTGTCCTCTTTCATCTACAGGGAGGACACAACGAGAATCAAGAAATCAGGGCAACAATAATGATGGGGACTATGTAATGCGTGGGATGTGCAGGGGCTTGCTTCATTCGGGGGGTAACCGTCATGCGCCTAGTAATTCAAGATGTGGTGGGACCAAGAAATAGGGGAATAGTACCAGGGGAAGGCGCAATCAACAACGAGCTTCGGAATTTAGGTCAAGACAAGATTCACAAAGACACATCAAGCTCTTAGATTTAGATGTATATGGAAATGAATAGTTCATTTGTCAACATGGTCAGTTAAGTGTCACCAAACATCAGTCAGTAATGCTGGCGCTGGAGATGAGAGCGTCAAGGTACTTGGACGGCAACCAGCAAGAGGAGACGGCCAATGATAGGCTATTTAGGGACGCTATTGATGATACTGGTACCACACCAATGATAAAATTAACTGAAACAGATCAACAAACATTATTAACACATGCGAAATTTGCTGAGATGAAGGAGGTTAGGGAGTCAGTGCATGAACTACTGAAGGTGATAGGGAAAGTGACAACAAAGAAGGCAGATTATTAAAAATAGACCATCGTCATGATCATCATCCGTTTACTCCAATAGTGGATGGGGGGAGAGAAATAGCCTCCAAAACAATATGCCGGGATGGATAACGCATATATGAATGCAATTCTAGCTTGCCGTTATGCAATACATGCTAGTCTACTAATTAAAAATATATTACTATGACTATGTGATGGTGCAAGTCCTCGCGTGATGTGGATGTATAATGTTATCGCAAATGGCCATCCAATCCCCATATACTACCGGACTTGGACCATTCAATAGCGCATCATCAACTGCCATGGTTGATAATATGTTGTGGTTGTGGTTGTGGTTGTGGTTGTGGTTGTGGTTGTGGTTGTGGTTGTGNGTGTGATCACTCGTGATATCTCACTCTTGGCGATTTGGATCACATTGGCGATGTTATACATACGTACCACTGATACTACCTAAAGTCTGACATTTTGTCTAACAATTCACGAGGAATAATACATAATTATGTGGTCTGCATCACAGAGTTGCTTCAAAGTGCAAGCTGTGGCTGTGATAGTGATACCAACGGTAACTTGGACTTGGCATTGTGACCATGTGTATCCGTATCTTCTATTAGTGCCAAGACTTCACCACCATCGGTTCAGTCGGTAGGATTAGGATCCAATACCACCATACCAAACTCACTTGCTTCGTCTCTAATGCTACTGTCATGAGCAATGAGCATGACGTGTTTGGGTATTCACATTCACAGTCATCACAGTCATAGTAGCAAGATCAACATCAGTGTCTCTCAGTCTCAGCCTAGGTAGATAGAGCTAGCCTCTATCGTAGAGCACAACACCTTTCAAAAGATAATTAAATTGACTCAAAAGATAATTAAATTGACACAAGCTTTCCCAACTCCAACACGGACAGCTTTTGAGATTGATAGAGATGTAGATCTATTGTACAATAGCAGATGTTGGCCATCAGGCCATCAATAATGCTGCCTGCTGTTTTGAAGCCGACATGAGCCAGCATCCAGCATGCATTTGCGCCGCTTCTTGCTTGCTACCTACTACCTACCTACTTTACCTAAGTAGTTCTCATATTATTATCTACTTGTGTCTGCATCGCGCGCAGCTGCGATGTTTTGGCGGGAGACAGCTGCGCTCTGAGCAAGAAACACCTCGCAGCTCCCAGAGTTTATTACGCCTCAAGTTCCGTTACCAATTTATTCAATATTCATTACCGTAGATAAATTTATATCGTATGTTTCTGATAATTTAAGATTGGTGGATTTTTATTCATGCCTTTTACTGTCATTTAGTCTATTTTAGGCTGACATCATTTGTAAGACATTACAGGTCACATCCAACGCGTCACTCTACTCATCGCCCACGTGTTCATATTATGGTAGGTAGAATAGCCAGGAACATTCACAGCGACAGGCGACAGCGCGTTCATTTCATTCGCATTCTGTTTTGTTGACATTGACAGGTGTTTTTAACGCCTGCCGGCGCTTCCCAGCAAAGTCGCAACACCAAGCTCATCGTAAAAGGTAGATAAAAGGCAGTAAAACCTTGGACAAAATCGGCACTAATGATATCATAGTATTTAGTTGATCAACTTCAAGAGAAGAGAGTTAGATTTTTGCATTGGTTATATCCGTCTAAAGACATGGCGATTAGTAGCAGTAGCGGATTAGGGTTCATGCCGAAATGCGTTGTCCTCCTGTTGGCATTTTTCATGACTCTCATCGGCGCGGCGTCTTCTCTAGAAATGGTCGCGAGCTCATGGTCAACCCAGCCACTGTCTTTGCCAAACACAAGCAGAGGTCTCAATGTGCCGACGATACGACTATCATCGTCATCATCCCGAGCAGTTAACGCTTTATATTCGCCGCGCGATCCTACAAGCATTCCTACAGGTTTCGCTCGCATGTGCAACAAGGCTGGTGGATTCGCACCCAGACCAGTGTGGGACGAAATCACGAATAGCATCACCCCTTGGTTTGAGTCGAGAGATGGTTGCTTCGTCTATTTCAACTGCAATGACGCCCATTGGTATGTTGATAATGCTTCTGGCGCAGGCTTGTATCTCGCTGATCCAGACGGAAGTCTACTATTGCCTCCGACTAATGGATGGGTTTCTCTTACGGGAAGACGCGTTGGTGCCCCCAAGATGAGTTTCGTCTGATTCCTGTTGCGGGTGGATCTCGAGAGATCTCGAGTCTATTTTTATTTGTACAATATGCTATCAAGAGGTTGATACTATCTGTAGTTTGTAGTTTATGGAGAATATATATAAGTCTATTCATTTTTTATGCATGACATCAATCTGATTTAAAAGGGTTTCTGATTAACAATATATGACCCTTCATGAGATGGACAAAGGTAAAAACAAGTCAAAGGTCGCTATCTAAGCGATCAAGAAACATTGGCCTCTGCATTTAACTTGTTGAAGTTGCGAGATTCACTATTTGGTCACTCAGCATCAATATTGATATAGGTACGCTGATCCACACAGCTTCATGCCCATTTCAGATGCCTCCGCGCCAAGCCTTTATCTGTCCAATACTTGCGATTGGCTTTCCCCATACATCAAATCAATTGTATCATTATGTTACAAATACAATTACTGCCAGCCTAACCTATTGGGAGGAAAATTCAAACTGCATTTAAAAGGCTCGTTTCTACTCATTTGTGAAATGAAGAAGTAAATAGCCCGCTGACTACTGCTGGCAACAAACATTGAATTGTATTTATGTGATTTATTGAGGAAGATGGAAGATGTGCACCCTCTTCGTAGGCGAGTAGATGGGAGACTGTTCGGTGGGAATTTCTCTCTCTAGAGAGAGGAAGGAGAGTCCATAAGAGTCCATAGTCCATACATCATGCCATCTCAACTCTCAACATTGACATTGTGGGATGCGAGGGGGGTATCTTAAGTCCCCGCGCTCAAGTCTGCTGCTAAGTCTGTCGCAGTATTTAAACGGCGTTTTTACTAGGTGATTATTAGTGCTACCGAAATGTATTATTAAAATAGCTAATTATTGGGCCCTCTTTTTCAACATCTCTAGAAATATCTATTAGAAAACAAAATTGATATTTTTTCGAAATAATATTGATCTTTTTTATTAAATTTCAGTATATCTATTCAAACATATTTTTGTATTTAGCGAACAGAGCGATTTCTACATACGATGTAATACTTGTGGCAGACTTAGCAGCGGACTTAATTGCAGCGGACTTAAGGTATCCCCATAACACCTACTACATACATGTTTTAGTACCAGTGATACTAATATTTTTCATTTGAACAAACAAGATCTCATTTTTTCAAAACACTAGCACGCGCCGGACGCTCGCGTCAAGCTGTCGTACTGCCGATTACAAGGCCGGCTGGCGCGCTACGCGCTATTAATAGAGTGGTCTTAAGCAGTGTTGGCGCGCGCCACCAACTGGCGCGTCGTATCAGTGCCGGTGTCTTTTTATCGGCGCGCCAGTGGCGGGGGGTCCCGTTGGTTGTGGAGTTTCTATAGCTAAAATGTTCTCATTCGCTAAATAACATTACAATGTCTTTCGCCAAAAATGAGATAATCGACGATCGACGACGCCGGCCTCTCGCAGCATCGGCCGTCCATCGCTGTCGCAACATTATTATTGCTCCTGCACTTTGATAGTTATTGAGCGGCCGCGACCTTCAATCCTCCTCAACAATGGCTCCTCTTGCAAAACGTCGCCGGACCAACGGCGCTCGCCGTCGCAGAGCTTTGCGCGACGCCACAGCCAACCAACGATGGCTTCATCTGAGCGCTGGTGCTGTCTCGGTACGGACTACGCTTCAATCCGTTTGGCGCCGAACGTCAT
>JAZGVS010001610.1:0-13288 GCA_037356235.1 Bacterosira constricta
GGCCTTTGTCGTGGAGATTCCTATTCGTGTTGTGCATTGTCATTTTTCTTTTGAAAGCCTGTAGACGAGTCTTTGACTAGTGAAATGAAAAGGAACAAATGCAACAACTCAACCATGGGGTGTTTACAACGCCAGGAACAAATCTGTAAGTTCTGCTGGAAGGAGGGTTATGACAAGCACAAGGAATAATGATAGTATTATGTTCCTTTCCAAAATCCTACCTATTTACCTACATAGGTACCTGCATACTACCCGAGTATGTAATATCATAAGTGATTGGACGATAGTCAATATCGGGCGTCTGACTACGAACCAAGTATCAATATACCTTGTCAGAAGGCATCTAATGAATATATCACATGCTGAATAGTGGTAATTGGATATCTCGGGGGTGATATATGCGTTTTAGTGCAAATACCAAACCAATGGTGACAAGGAACAGCCGTGAATCGGTTAATATCGTGAGTCGGCGTACCAAACAAGTATCAGAAACTATTGTCAAAAGACATCTACTGAAGTTTTAACACTTTGAATGGTGATAATTGGCCATCTAGGTCATAATAAACGCAGTGAATAACGATTAATAGGATATTTACCAAAATCCTACCTAATTACCTACCTAGGTACCTACATAGTACCCGACAATGTAATATCATAAGTATTAGACCATGGAACGGCCTTCAATCGGTCAATATCGGGAGTCAGCCTACCAACCAAGTATCATAAACCCTTGCCAAGACAGGTCAAGAGGCATCTAATGAAGGGACTGGTGATATTTGGATGGTTATGGGGTGTATTATACGTTTTAAAGCAAAAAGCGCACTAAAAGCGCACCTGGGCAGGAAAGAGTTAATTTCAGCCAACACCAGTGTCTACCAGTCAAGATCTTTGTCACTGCATAGCTTTTTCTGACCGGGAACATTAATGTGTCCATGGGGACAGTGGTGACATCCATTTCCACAGCATGGTCTTCTTTTAAGATACAGAGTTGTGAAAACTGAATATCCGCTGGCTGGATCAATGTATGAGTCTCGATTTTGTTCAACCGCATATCGATGAATAGCTTTGTAGAGAGCACCCGGCAATTTGCTACTTTTCGCTTTCGCTAGAATTTCTAATGGCAAGTCCTCCTCTTGGATAGGTATATCAGCTTGCCATTTATCCTGCAATGCTGTGGTGGTTGTTTCATCCTCTTTCCTTGATGTCTTTGACTCACTTCTCAAAGAAGTGACAATGTTCTTGAGATCGCCTCGCCATACTCCTATTCTATCCTTCACAGTCTCATTGCCATCAAAACCACCCCACCAGATTATTGTATCATCATTTACAAAAGCCATAGAATGCCTGCAGCAATCCAAACCGTGTGCACTCCAATCCAGTCTCGTCCACACAGATTCCTCTCCATTGTTCAAATGCAAAATCCATGCATCGCGCACCATTGCGCCAGGGCCTGTTCCTAGTTCTGAGCTCGTCCCACCCAAAACTACCATTTTAGCTTGATTGCCTCTTCCAACAATTGCTGATGTGTGTGATGTTCTTGCCGGTGGACATGGCCCAAGAATCGTCATCAAACGCCAAGTAGGATGCTTCATATCATCGGAAAAGCTGAGTGCCCAAAGCTCTTCACTGACACCCTGTGTTTCCACGTTGCCACCAAACACTAACATTACGCCCTCACCTTCATTGTTTTCCCACAACACAGAGGTATGATCGGTTCGTGGATTTGGCCATAACTCATCATCGGAACTTTTAGGGGTCATATCCTGCCATTCCCAACTATTCATATTAAGAACCCACAAGTCACTGAGGGCATGTACACCATTCCAGCCACCAAAGAGAATCGCACCATTAATATCCTTTTGGTACACAAGAGTTGGATTGCCCCTTGGGCCTGGCTCAAGCAATCCACGAGTAGAGCAATGCGTCCAGCACAGTGAATCACTGTGGAGTAATTCACAATGCGAGAGTGGAGTCATATTGTCAATGGACCATCCTCCAAAAACCAAAATATGTTCCCCGCATGCAACCATGGCGTGGTTAGAACGAGTAGTTGGTACATCCTCCCCCATTACCTTGCCGCAAATTAGTTTCTCCCAAGTCAAAGTTGACCCTAATGTTGGTATGGAATTTTCATCCATTCCGAAGGCTTCCCAACCATCAAGAGGAGCATGAAGCTCCCAAGAATCATCCAGGCGCTTGGCATATCGATCCTCTCCACCAAATAGCAAAAGAGATAACTGTTTATTTCCCTTCCTGTGGATTGGAACAATGCAGTGCGCAGACCGATCTGATGGCAGTGGTGAATTCGGAATAGTGCACCCTGTAACACAGCGTTTATCGGCTAGATTCTGTGGGTTTGGCAACATCTTACAACTCTCCATGCATGCATCATCATCCTCGCTATTGCTGCTTTCGAAGAAAGATTTAAAGCGCGCACTTAGCTCAGTTATACATTGCGAGCCCGATGTTCCCGTTATGCAATCTTCGCTTTTCGTTTGATATTGATACTTGAGAACATCTTTTGTCCATCTGGAGTAGAGGTTTTTCTGTTCCGATAGAGGCGGATGAATATTTCGAAATATTGATGCCATCATTTCTATACCCTCTACTAATCTTGGCCCAGGACGGGAGAAACAGCCATGATCAATAATGTAAACCTCACCATTTTGCAAACATCGGAGTTTCCAAAACTCAGATGCAGATGCAAGGAGATGTAACTCATTGAGAGTTCGAGCGGGTGATGCCGAGCATGGGGAAATTACAAGTACGTCTGGGTCAGCTTTGAGTACCTCCTTCCAGCTGATGAGCCGCGCAGGACAACCACCTACGTCATTAAAAGCATCAACACATCCAGCGGCATATTTCATGTCAGGCAACCAATTGCCTCCTACACAGAGAGGTGCGAGGCCCTCGAGAGACAACACCCTTGGTCTAGGTGTATCAAGCTCAGATAATTTTGACTCAATTTTTTGCAGTCGATCTCGCATAATTCTTCTCAATTCTTCTCCTTTTGATGGAACATCCAAAACGGATGCGATTTTATCCACGGCCTGAAACATGCCTTCTAGAGTTGTTGGTGCAATTCGAACAATACGTACAGCATCATCACACTCTTCTTCTTTGATACTGGTGAGGGCATGCAATACATCATCCATTGACGGATCGCAGATATCACAAGTATTCTGCACAAAGGCGACATCAGGCCTAATTGCTCGTAAAGCTTCCACATCCAACAGCCAATGACCAGGTGGGCCGCCAGGCGACTTTTCACTCTGCAATTTCAACTCTTGCATTGCATTTTCTACCTCATCGCTACTCAATTTTGTTGCATCTATGCGCGACCGACACACAATTTGACGTGGTGCATGTTGAGCCTCTGGTGGATAGTCACAAATGGATGATACTCCAGCCAAAGATGATTCCACCCCAAGTGCAAATATAATTTCTGTCGCTCCCGATACAAATGATACTGCGTGTGATTTTCGATAAGGGGATGTTATCATTGCCGACTCAACAAAATGATCTGCCAAAGTTTTGTTACCGTCCTGACTACCATTTGGTCCAACAAAGGATGTAAAGTGTAGATGAAAGTAGCTCGCCACGGTATTATTCACAGAGTATCCTTCCTCTTCTGCTTTGGCACCAGGTAGGAGTGGAGTCACCAACAGTGGTGCAGATGATTTCTCATTCGAATTCCCTCTATTGTCCTCGCCATCATTGTCAACAACTTCCGAAAAGTGAAACCGCTGACCACGACATTTCCCACCTGCTGGCAGAAAACACAAATCATCACTGCTTCCATTCTCTGATGAAGAAGAATGTGGAAATTCAATCTCGGCATAGTACATTTTGGCACGAGGTGTCATTCGAATACTAATTGGAAAAACACCACACATATTCCTAGGAGGCTCATCTTTCGACACCATCAATTGTTGACACAAATACATGAATCCACCACACTCTGCAAAAATGGTACCACCGGCCCGACTAAAACTTAGTATATCCTTCCTCAACGATGCATTGGCTTCCAACTTTGCAGCATATAGCTCTGGATAGCCTCCGCCCATGTATATCCCATCCAATCTAGGTGGTAACTGCGCTGAGTGTAGGGGGCTGAAGGATATAAGTTCTGCACCTGCCACTTGTAATAAGTGGAGATTGTCAAGGTAGTAAAAGCAGAAGCTTTCATCGTTGGCAATTCCTATTCGGCATTTTGGTGGCGGTGGCGGCATTTCTATTTCTGGTGGTATACTTGTTGTTTCTAAAAGAGAGTGACATGATGGTGATAATGGCGTTGTGCGTCCGAGATGTAGCAGTGCATCCAAATCCAAATGCTCTTCCACAAGACATCCAAGTTTGATAAATTGTTGCAAAGTAGAATCAATCATCTTCGAATCATTGTCTTCGTCCGCTGCAGCTGGCATGGTCAAACCCAAATGACGTTCCGGTATAAACGCGGCCTTATCATTCGGCAGCGCACCAGCAAACAAAACAGGACTTCCCGTCCCAACATCTCTCAATCTCTCCTCCGTCTCCACCGCCTCCCGTATCCATTGTTTATGCACAACCCCACCAACCTTATTCACAACCACCGCACCCAATCTCACCTCTGCATCAAACGCAGCATACCCAAATGCCATGGCAGCCGCACTACGTGCCATTTTACCCGCGTCAATCACGAGGACTACCGGGACATTTAATAATTTTGCAATTTGGGCAGTACTTCCATTGTCGGAGATGCCATCTTTGGAATCGTGTAGGCCCATGCAGCCTTCGATGATGATGATATCGGCTGTTTTGGAATGACGATGGAAGGATTGTATCATGGCGGAGTGGGAGCCCATCATCCATGCGTCTAGGTTGACGCATTTGCGAACTGCTGGATGCTTTTGTACTTCTTTCTCTTCACTGTTTTTCTTACAACCATACAAGACGTATAGGGAATAAAGGGACTATGTAATACTAGACATTTTAATTGTAAAAGCACGTCCGTCTGGGTTAGGATAGTATATTTAATTTAAGCACGTCCGTCTATAATCATATCAACAGTCATAATAGCTACCACGATGACCACCACGAGAAGTACCCTTATTGGCAGTAATCGCCAGAATTCTTTTGGGCACACGAGAGTTATTCTTGAGAGAGGTCTTGACACCGTGAGACATTAGCTTGAGGGGCTTTTTCAATCCGGTTAGGACTCGATGACTCATCTTCTTTTTCTTTGCTGTTTTCTTCGTGGTTTGTTTTTCTTGTGCATGTGCCTGCGATTGTCCCTGCGGTGAGGACTTTGTATTCTTGATGGACACCCCCTTGGTAGTGTGGAATCGTTTATCCTTGGTATTGCGTCTGCCACCAACTGTTAAGGCAGCGGCTGTGGCCAATGTCACTGATGGAGTGGTGTTGGAATTACGATGATACCTTCTACTTCTTGAGGCAGCAGTATGAACATTGGTACCAATTTTTCTGTTCTTCTTGAGAATCGAGACGGGCGGTGCAGCAGCAGCCGTTGAACTCTGAGTCTCAGTACCAGCAGCACTATTGCTCATTGGAGATGTCATTAAAACTCTTGGAGACTTTTGATAATCATGCATGCTAGCACTGAATGGATCCCGATCTGCAGCAATTTTCAATTGGGTATTTGTATCCCCCATGCCAGTTTCGATATTGTTCATGGAAGAGCGCAACGATGATGAATGACGATAGGTTTCCACTGCCGAATTGTAGTACATACCCCCACCCTGCCGTCTTTTACTTGTTGGGCTACTCATTGGAGATAGAACATCACCCCTTTCAGCACTATAATCATCACCAACAACAATATCCAACTCGTTAAACGTGAACATCTTCCCACCCACTTCCCTACTCAACTGAGCCTCCATCTTCATTCGTGCAGCATGATTGGTCTGAATCTTGATTGCTTCACGAACATCATTCATGACAGTACGTGATTCATCCACGCATTGTCGACTTTCACGCATTTCTTCGTAGGATGCTACTATTGCATCGCGTGATTCTTGGATTGCGTGTCGTGTTTCGTAGAGCATTGATTCTTGTTGCGCCATTACGTTGTGTTGTTTGTTCTTTGGAGAATTTGCACACTTGCATGCACCGTCATCTTCTCCATTCATACTATCTGAACACGTAGTTCCACAAGCACCGCAAAGCATGCGTCCACCACCAACACACGTCATACCCAACCCTTCCAATCCCCTACTTAAGTTCAGGGCGCTCCTGTCTAATTTCGTCATGAAACCCTTGTAGAGTTTTGAAAATGATGGTAACGTTCCTCCATCTCTGCCTGCCTTGACGGAGGGTCCCCATCGCACGCGTCGTTTGCTGGACTCGGAGTTGGGGGTGCCCGGGATGGATTTTTCATTGTTTGC
The DNA here is from genome assembly GCA_037356235.1 of Bacterosira constricta. Classification (NCBI taxonomy): domain Eukaryota; phylum Bacillariophyta; class Thalassiosirophyceae; order Thalassiosirales; family Thalassiosiraceae; genus Bacterosira; species Bacterosira constricta. The sequence continues at coordinate 6,384 of JAZGVS010001610.1, forward strand.
TTGATTGGCAATGAGCGTGTCGAATGTGTTGTCAATGTTGATTCGAAGCTCATTGTCGTGAGCTGACAGAGGATTATGATTGGCATTGGTATCAACATTATTGAATCCTTCAAACACGCCAATGGACTCCAATGACGAATCATCATTCCCATGCTGTTGCTGATGGAGTTGACTCCTTGGGCTAAGTAGTCGACTCTCCTTCAATATTCCCAGGGGACTAGTTCTAGGACTAGTAGCCTTTGTTCCACCACTAGAACGACCACTACCAACACCAATGGAGCCCTGTCGTTTCAAAGCAATCCGAGGAGACGAATCACGTGCGCGCAGTATTGGATCCGGCGTTCCATTCGATGGTGGTTTTTGAACCTTGTGCGTTTTGTTTGAGGTTGGGACGGTGGCGGAGAGGGTGTGATCGCGATGGTAATGGTTGCCGCGCACTTGCATGACGGGATCGTAATTCTTGATTACCATGGTGTTGGATGTTGAGATGAGTGGATTGTGTTACTTTGCTATTGGTCGAGAGATGGGGTTAATGTTATTGGGCGAGAGATTGATATTCTATTATTGGTTGTACAATAGCAATCACCCTTCGCCCTTCTTCTATGTTGGTATCTTGTTGGTATCGACAGGTCCTCTTGCTAACTAATGAATCTAGAATGCAATTACAATGATGCATGCTAGCAGCNCTGTGTACTGCAGTTCTCTGTTTTTGGTTCGCATCATTTCGGTTCCTAGCGCACCATACGTCACATCAAACATCTATCTTAGTAGTATCTAACCTACAGACACGAAAGTTATCATATCCAAGTCCTCGCTTGATACCGATTGCGTATGTAGAAATTCCTCGCCCATTGTATAACTTAGACTGTAACTTTCTGGTAAACTTGGTATAAAATAGCCAAATAAAGGGAAGATGGCGATGATGATTTCCCTCCTCGACTCGCGTCAGAATCGTCAGGGGTAAGCCAAATTGATTGCTCTCAAATACATGGTGAAGCAGGAAAATAGAAGATTGTGAGAATGAATGGAATGGAAGACGCATTCAACGGAAGGCAATCTATTCTTAGATTCAACCTCATTAATATTGAAAATACAATCCCTCTTTCATTCATCCTGAAAATAATACATCAATTGCACGCTCTGACCTCGCTCTGGCAGTACACCTGTCAACAAACGAAGGACGACGACGACGAGGAATATATATAAGGCATCATGCCATCCTCTCGTGCCAATGCATCCCCTCGTGCCAATGCATCATCAGCAAACAATGCTGCCATGATGATGACGATGAATGCCGCTGCCAAACAGCAGCAGCAGCAAGCAGCCATGAATAATGCCATGATGAACCGACAACGTTCACCAAGCAACTTGGAACGCCGATATGATGGTGCGGCCATGGCTAGATATGCAGGTGACATGGCCCAACAACAACGCGAAGGTCCACCATCGACATCGGCACAACAGCCCACATACAGAAAGCCACTAACAAAAGCCCAAAACTACGCCCTAGCAGCCAAACTAGCAGCAATCCAACACACTGCAATCCCACGCACCTCCTCCACCAAAAGTTCATCATCCTCCTCCTCCTCCCAAAAGAAAAAGGTACTAGTACCACGTCCACGAAAACAACGCATCATCACACCCGAAATGCTAGCCTCTCGACCCATTGAACAAAAGCACAATATCATGATGCGTTCCAAAGCTCACAGTCATAGATCCAGTAATGACAGCGTGAGCGACAGTGTCGGCACCGAGGACACGCAAGAGGTTCAGAATAACAAGAGCGCAAATGCGAGGAGGAGGAGGGATGGAAAGTATGCGGACATGCAGCTGAATCAGTTTGCTTATCGGGGGCCGACGTTGGAGACTGTGGAAACGCTGGAGAGTATGGGGACGTTTGAGTTTGATACTTGTAAGGAGAATAGTGAGAGGCCGGAGAGGGCTGTTCCCGCCAAGGCTAACAACGGTAAACTACTCGCCGCCAAGGCTAACACTGTCAGCAAGCCGCTCACTGAGAATAAAACTGCTGTCACGGTAGCCAAGACGAACATGACCAAGCAGCCACTGACTGAAAATAAAACTGCGACAGCGCAATCTCCACGTACGCCTCAGCCTCAGCCATCGTTCTTTTCCTCCTTTGCTCAGGCACCCACGGTTACCACATCGGGCAAGGCCAATTGCAAGCCATCGAATACAGTCCCCGCCAATGCTGTCAGGAAGCCGCCCGTCGATAATAAACCCGCAGTCACGGTAGCCAAGACGACTGAGAAAAAGGCTGTTCCGCAATCCGCACCATCGACGCCGCAGCCATCATCGTTCTTCTCCTCCTGGTTCGGAAGTAGTATTACTGCAGCAGACAACAGTGTCGAAGTCAGCAAGAATGACAAACCCAAGGCTGGTAGCAGTAATTCGAAATTTGATAATGTTGCCAATGCCGCCAAAAAGGTCCAAGAGGATCGTAAGAAGGCGGAGGTTGCCATGCTGGCTGCTGAGTACCTCGCCGCCACCGTTGCTCCTGCCGCTCCGGCCAGCAAAGTGGGCAATGACAGTAAGAAGGCCGAGGCGAAGATTGCTGTTGCCGTCGTTCCAGTCAGCAAAGTGACCAATAGCGCTGCCACTAGCGGCATTGAACCAAAAGTCAACACTGCAACTGCCACTATTGCTGCTGTTCCTACCAAGAAGCCAGCCTATACTAAAAAGACAAGCTTACTCACCGTGGCAGAATATGCATTGTCCAATAGCACTGCCACTGCCACTCCTGTTCCTCCTCCTGCTAGTGAAGATATCGAGAGGTCAGAGACTTTGAACAGTCTTATAACCGAGGCTGAAATCACACTCGATGATACTGTCGATGAGAATGACGATAAGCCTTCATCTTCCTCTCCGTCTGTTATTAAGAATAGTATCGACAATTCCAGTCATGCGAAGAAGAGCAGTGACCAAAATGACAGTGGTAACCTTCTCAAGGAGGACAAGTCACGCGGCGGCACGGCATTATTGACCATTGATACCGATTTGTTGAGTGCTGCGCTGCCCTCATCGTTGTTATCGCCGGTGAACAAGGAGGATGTTGAGATTCAGTTGCCCTCTCCGGTTGCGGTTGCGGTTCCGGTTCCGGTTCCAGTTCCAATGTCTGTCCCAGAAAAGAAGATGGCTTCTCCAGCTCCAGTTTCACAGACAGTTTCACAGAAAGAAACTACTTTGCCCGAGAAGAAGGAGGACATTCAGGTTGGTCCGACCCCAACGAATAACCAAGCAGCAGCGGCAGCAACAACTAAAAAGCAAGTTGCCTCGTCGGCCCCGCCAAAGATACAATCTTCGCCTGCTCTACCAAAACCAACGCAGAAAAATGTCGGGCAAGAGAAGGAAGAAGATGCTAAGAAATCAGCCACCAAAAAGTCTGCGTGGGCACCCAAAAGGAAGACGGATAAAGACAGTGTTACCAGCTCTGTGCGCAGTGAAACGAAATCAAGTGCACACAAGAAGAAGTTTGGGTTTAGTCTACCGCGGAAGAAAGAAAGGGAGGTTGTCCAGGAACCAAAGGAGGAGGCGAGCAACACTGGAAGCAGCGTTCAAGATGGCATTGACGAGAAAAAGGAAGAACCAACAGCTTCACTTTCAGCTTCAGTTGCTGCTCCGGAGAAGAAGGTAGAATCTGCTACTCCTGAGGCGAGTATTACTGGAAGCAGTGTTCAAGATGGCAAACATGATAATAAGAAGGAAGAATCACCAGCTCCAGCTCCAGTTGCTGCTCCTGAGGAGAAGGTAGAATCAGCTACTCCCGATTCTCCTACGATTGCTCCCAAGAAGAATAAATCTGAGGAACCATCCTCTACTACTGATAAAGAAGTGGCCAAGAAGGTACAAGAAGATCTTACAAAACCTGACCCACCCACTGATGTTCCAAAGAAGAGCTACAACTTTAACGCAAAGATGGAACAGAGTAACTCACGGGTAGATCAACTCAAAAAGGAATTGCTATTGTTGTCAAGGCCACCGCCACCAGAAAAGAAAACAGAAGAAGTAGAAGAAGTAGAAGAAGGAGAAGAATCAGAAGAGGACGAGGACAATGACGAGGAGGAGGAAAATGAGGATGACGAGAAAAATGGATCTTCGGAGTCTAGTTTGAGCAGCAATAGCAAGAATAGCAAAGCATCTAGCTTGAGCAGTCATGTCAAAGGCAGCAAGAAGAATAGCAAAGCTCCTGTGAAACCCAAGAAGGAGGTTGCTCCAATGAAGATATCTATGAAATCCAAGAAGAAGAGCAAGAATAAGAATGCAGCCGCAGCAGTTCCAGTTGCCAATGAGAAAAAAAGTAAAAAGAAGGAAAAGAAGGAAAAGTCAAAGAAAAAACGTCCGGCATTGAAGTCATTCATGGGGAAGAAGTCCAAGGTCATTGAGGAAGAAGAGGAATATGTCGTTGAAGAGGACGAAGAAGAAGTTGAAGACGAGAGAGATGATGACGGTGAGGTTGAGGTTCGAGATGAGATGATGGACGAGAGGGAGGAAGAGGAGATGATTGTCACCGAAGAAAAGATCATTGAGGAAACACTGCAAGAAAATACTGCCCCAATTGTCGACAAGAGGATCATTGAGGAAACACTGCGAGAAAATACTGCCCCAATTGTCGACAAGAGGCCTCCTCGCCCTGCCAACGCCATCAAGAAGAGGATGTATACGCCCACCATTGATAGCGAAGAACAATCCCTCGCCATGAAATCAACATTGAGCAATGCTGAATTCGTCTCTGTCCAATCATCCATCACCACTGATCAAGAGGCGTTTAAGAACCGTCTGGGAGTGTTCAAGCGTACGGCATCACTCGTGAAGAATCCGGGACTGTCCTTACGGAATCGTGTGCAGTCCATGAACAAGGCGAAGGATGAGGAATTGGTGATGAAACGAATGATGAAGCACGGAAGGACGGCGGCAATGGCGGACAATCTCAAGCGAGAAGAGTTTGATGTGGATGGCACCCCCTTACTTGTCAATGATGACATCATGAATGAATGTGATATTAGTAACCAAGTTGTTACTGACATGAAACCAGAAGAAATGAATCAGGTCCCTCGATTGATCATGCACCAAGACACCATTGAGGATGTTCTAGTGGATGTAAATGATGAAATCGAGAACATTGGTACTGCTGGTACTTATGAAGAAGCAAATGACATGGCTTGTGGCGATCATGATATGACGTATGACGCTGAGCTGGATGAGATGTACGAGGATNCAACAACAACAACAACAACAACAACAACAACAACAACAACAACAACAACAGCAACGACGACAACAACAACAGCAGCAACAGCAGCAGCAGCAGCAGCAGGTAAGGTTCCAAATGGGTCACGGCTTAAGCGATGGTGCGCAAACGCAAACGCAATCAGGAGTTGGATATCATGACCTTGAGCATATCGCCCCTCCCATAGAAATAGTGAGGACTGTATCTTCTGGTCTCGGACTTATATCCATGATCCCATCGAAGGAAATTGCAACACAAACAAACTTGGATCAACCGCAGTCCTACATTGTTAGCCCCAGCCCAAGCCAACCCCAATCATTCTTTGTGGACGATCCGCCTATTAGGAACACTGCATCTTACACTGGCAACAATGATGCCAAACCCAACGAAATTGGATCGTTCGCACAGGTAATGGAGTCAGTGGGACTCTTCGGGGCACAACTATGCATGGGCTCGAGCAAAGCAATGCTAGGCTGTGCGGACTCGTGTAGTGACAATCCCCAGGGAAATACCAAGGCGGCGCAACGTCTGTCTTCTATTGATAGTGATTTTGCACGGTTTTCTCCCAGAAATAATGGAATGGGTATGGCAATGGCTCACCAGTCATCCTTGCCATCAACACCGACGATGGCTCAAGGATACGGTATGGGTATGCCATCCCACTCAAACAGCGTTGCCGGTAACAAGGATGATAACGAGAAGGAGGCGGCAGATATACTCACGCATGCATTGGCCATGGCTCTCCGTGCGACCAAGGGCGGTGGAGACGAGGAAGCAGATCAATCATCACGATCTGTTAGATCATCCAAAGAGCAACAGCATCCACCGTCGACACACAAACATGCCACCACCACCCAGCAAGGCAAGAACGACATGTATACGGACATTGGAAGTATCGATGGACGGTTCACACCGCATAATCAGCAACATCACAAAATGAAGAAGAAGCGCGTACCAAGGAACATCGCGGTGAAGCCCAAGAAGAAGAAAAAGCATCATAATCACGAGCGTGACGATGGCGCGGATGAAATACTAGAGGATGAAATTCCGGATGAAGAAGCTTCTGACCTGAATCGTACGAACAGTTTTGAACGCGTCCCAAGTGCAGGGAAAACAACCAAGAAAGGGATTGGAAAATTCTTCAAGCGCGCTAGCAGATTTCGACTGGGTGTCATGTATGCGGTGTAAATAGAGTGCCTGTGTGTTATGTTGGAGCTATTGTATGTAAACGAAAAATGTATTTGGAAAATTTGAATAAGGGGGAAACTCAACTGCTCTCCGTTAATCTCACACAATAAAGGAGAGACTGAAGAGTGAACAGATAATTGTTTCTGATAAATAATGGGAGTTTAACCCTAACCCTAGCTAGCATGATTTCGGTGAAGCTTGGATGAGTTTAACTTTAACTCACTTGAATGGAAAAATGTTTGATATATTCCTCTGCAGGGATTTCATACTCAACAACAAAATGAATTTGCCGCTTCAGCATTATGTAATCATTTTCCGGCATAGCAGCTGATGTTGATACATAGTAGTAGAAATATCATGATGTGTAATAGCAAAGAACAAATTCTTAAGAGTTGCGCTAGTATATTATAATTTATCATTTGCAATAATAAACTGCTCTTATTTATCTCTCAGTACCCATATTGTGGGAAAG
>JAZGVS010002334.1:0-11045 GCA_037356235.1 Bacterosira constricta
GTTGCTCGTCACTCGTCCACGCTCTCTATTTTTATTTTCGTACGTACGGTACAATATGTTGAGTTCAGATTGTACGAAACATTTTGTATGGAGAATTCCTATGTAGGGAAAATGTTCACGTACCTACCAGCCAGGAAAAGAATGTCCCAGTAGGCTGGCGAAATGGTTGGCACCACCACTATGCTTGTGAATGATGATGGTGGTCCACCGGATGGCTTGAAAGTTGGTAACTTAGCTGGGAAAATTAGAGACATGGTTGGTAGTGATGTTGTTGGGAGACTTGATGGATTGATTGGAGGCGCGTGGATCAGTGATGTCGATGGGGTTGCTGTGATTCGTAGGGGATGGGCCTTGTGAGTTGACTGGTTGGATAATTGTTTTCGATGTTTGACATGAAGGAGAAGGTAGTGACAGATGGATATAATGAATTGGTAACATTTGAGGAAGACAGACACATATGAAGCAGAGATAGAAGGCACCCAACAGGGGTGCGTTCTTAGAGTGAGGGCGTCAAAGAGGTACCGCCATTTCTCCATGCCATTGCATAGGTAACTGCCTCTATTTCTGTCATGGTTGGAGTCGCCAAAACCATTTCAAGAACTTTTTCATGAAGTTCAATCAGAAGGAGTAGGAAGGAAGCAGAATGGTCCACTGGGGCTGCAGAAGCCACTACTGCATCTGTCATCGACTCAACATCGATCGTCGGTGTTATTCTTTGTTGCTTGATTTACTGCTGGAGCTTTGCGTCCTGGGACATGCTGTTTTATGGAGGCGTAGCTTCTCCAAGTCAAAAAACAATTGTTTGCATCGATTGTTAGGACACTGTCTCTATCCAAGATAACTTCTCCATGTTGCCGTCTTCCCAAATACCACATTGACTAAATCTGGATAAAAGTGGTTGTAGTGTGCTGAAGCAGGCACCGCAGATGAAAAAGATGTAGTGTTTGGTCCTGTGGCATGGGAGCATGTTTCCACGATGCAAGACGAAGGCATGGTGAATGATTGACTGTCAGGTGGCATATCACAGAGGAAGTTGACAATGTTGTCTAGGGTGATTGGCGCAGGGGTGGGCTGGAATGTTAACGGTGGGAGAAGCTGGTTTTTATTGGTCTTTTAGCTCTTTTGCAGCATTAGCAGGGGACGCAAAACAACATGTTGCATATTGCATATCTGGGTGCTTGGCATTTGATTTGAACTGAATAGACACAAGAAGTAATATCAAGCAAAGAAATGGGATGCAATCGATACGGTACTATCATCTCGGGATGCATACCGGAGTTGAATGGTAGAAACAATCAAATGTGAATCGGGTTGAAAGACCTCAACAGCAAGAATTGAGTAAAAGACGAACAGGTTGAAACACCTTAAAAGAATAGGCAAAAGAAGCGATTGAATGGCAATCGGGTTGAAAGACCTCAACGAGAAAGCGATCTAGTCCTACATAATTTGAGATAGATCGGGTCGGTCAAAAGACAAAATAATGTACAAAGTGATAAAAGAGGACCGGGTTCACGTATCAAAACAAACAATGAACGAGTGGTCAATGGATCGGGTACGTTAGAGACCTTAACAATATTCAAGGCCAATGTTGCTGATGAGCAATAAAAGACAGAAATCGTGGGCTTTGTGGAAACGAAACAAAAGCGTGACAAAAGAGAGTAGCACGGAATCGCTCTTGGAGACAGTACAGTCTCAAGTAGTGGGTTGAGAGACCTCAAAAGAACAAATTTGAGTAGAGACCGTTGGATACGGACATCCAAGATCTCTAATCCTGTAAAAAGTAAGGCATACAGTAATGTGTGCAGTCGGGCGGTCATTTGGATGATGATGAACGATGAAAGAGCAACAACTACAACAAAGGCAACAATTATGGCATCACTTCTTTGGGAAGGGAGAAAGTATAATACTGAACAAAGAAATGGGATGCAATAAATCTAAGAAATGCCAGAGTGTTACAATGGCATACTGTCATTGGCTGCAGTACGAATACGAGCAGCCGCAATACAATAATGTTGTGATGTTGCATGACTTGTGCGAGTTGGTGTGAGGCAGGTGTGAGGTCTGAGGATTGCGCGAGAGATCATGGACTGTCGTAAAACATGAATCCAGCGGCAAACATCGGTGAACGCCGGTACTGCTGGGATTTATCCAGACCTATTTTAGTAGGACCTGAGTTGAAAGCACTTAAGGAGGGTGCACGAAATAAGACCAGACGGGTGTATCACCGCTATTTCAGCGTGTCGATAAGGAGACATTAGACTGTTCTTCCCAAGATGACGTCCAAGTGGGATTCAAAGATAAGCCAGATGGATGGTATGGATGGGTCAGTTAAAGACGTATGCAAGATAGGTACCGGTAGATAAGCCTACGGTACATACAGTACGGTCAAAGTACACGGTACGATACGATTTAAGAAGTACTCATGTGATTTGGCGGGAAGCATTGATACGATTAAGAGGTATGTACAATCAGGTACAGTACGCTCTACGTAGGCAACTGCTATGAAACAAGCGTGATTAGTTATCATGCAGACCTAGTGACAGGTCAAATCAGGATGGTAGGTACCTCATGTACAAATACATAATATGTACAAAATCATCTGGTGTTAGGTTGAAGTGAGAAGGCAAGCAATTCGGAAGGGATGGCCTTATGTTCATGCACAGCTACTTACCGCACAGGCGCGTAGGAAGTATGTATTATCCTCCAAGTGAGCGCAAGAAGTTTCAGTCGACCTAGAGGGTCACAAAATGACCAGGTACGACTGCGTGCAAAAATTAGCGTGTGTATCGAATCAAAAAGAAGTATTTGGAAAAGCACATGAGTATTCTTTGGGAAGGTATGACAAGGATTATCCAGTCGATGATGTGGATCATGTAGTCGGCAAAGAAAGTACTATGAGTTTGATGTGATGTTAAGATATTACTTCAGGCATCTTCAGAAAAAGTTGAACTTCGGTTAATCAGGAGACACACACGAGATTGAGAGTGACTCTGATGACACTGGAAGGGATAAATAGTGCGAGACAAGAGTCAGTATTATCAGCGAAATAACAATTTAGAAACCGGAAGGGAAAAAGACAGTGTTCTTAAGCTCCATAGCGAGACAAGAACTGCAACGGTATCCAAAAGTTGCATGCTTTATCTTGTGTCAAATGGAACATGACCAGGTATGGCAAACTGTGTATGCGCAGGCAATCCAAGGTATTAGTGAATGTGACATGAAGGATGTTGACAATCATTAAGTACGTGTTGGATTCGATGGAAAGGTGCATGTGTCACAATGATGTGAGTTGAAGATGGAATAGTATAAAGATCAAAATTGTGTCACGTAAACAGAATAATTTGAGACAGCAATAAAACCAAGAACAACTGATTGGATCTTTATTTCAAGAGTATTCGAAGAAGCTCTTTATGGGGAAGAAATTAGCTTCGATAGGTATGTATGGGAATTCATTTGTCTGAATGACATACTCATACTTTCGTGGATGACATGGCTAGTTTAGCTGTTGGTCATCACTGTACACATTTGGGTGAAACTCCCTCAAAGCAGATGAAAGAGCACTGCCATGTGTGATTCAATTAATTCATAGTCCACAAAGGACTGCTGTTACATTGACTGGCAATACGAAGGAAGGGTGTTAGAAAGGATCGAGAATCAGCGAAGATTAGTATCGCCAGGTACATAATTAGATGGGTGACTGAATAGTTTGAGATAGTTCAAGTCACAAATGTGACGACGCAAAGAACGGTGTCAGAATACCAATCAAAGGTATTGGTCGTATTCTGTAGAGTCTTGTGTTGTGTCAGACTGATATTGTATGCAGCCTGTATACGCGATGGAATCGGTATATACAAGGTGTCAACAGATATCAAGATACATGTCAAACTTAGTGGGACATGTTTCGCGAACACTGATGAGATTAGTTAGGTAATATCTCATAGCATAAATTAGATACTGAACATTCGGAACAACAAATCACTAATAGATCTACATCTTATCTACAAGTTACCATGTCTCTTTAACAAGTAATAGCTAGTGTGTATCATTTCCAACACGATTATAATCGATAGAATTAGGATTTATACGATTGGACACTAGTGTATGCCTGGAGAAAAGGTGAGAGATACCAGGTTTGTACCTGTTTGTGCGACAAAATAGACAATGCTCTCTAGTACTGATCATGCTAGTGGGGTAAGTAGGTGGTCTCTTGGTACTGATCATACTAGAGAGATGCCTAGGCGAAAGAACAGTTTGTCTAATGTTGACATGAAATAGGAACGAGTAGAAAGAGAGAAAAGTAGATCATGTTCGGGTATTGCTTTATCGGTTGAAAGTCCTGAAAAGAGAGAAATATTGTGATGGTTAGCGTGAGATTTCCATCACATGTAATGTGACGAGCGAGATATGAATGTGATAGCTACAAAATAGTATTATATTTGTAATCGGAAGAGATCCGCTCAAAAGTAAGATGTGTAAGAGATTATCGTTATCTCTTCTCGCATACGAAAATAAGTAAATGGCGGGAGTATACGAAAATGGTTCCGCTAGTCGGACAAATAGTTAGTTCGATATGAGCGATTGAAACAGCATCGGGTTGAAATCCCTTAATACAAGACTGCTGACAAGACGAGGTGCATCTCGAAGTTGAGCAGTAGAAGCGGTTGAAAGATCATCGGGTTGAAATACCTTAATATACTGTTGTTAATGTGCAGTGGAAGCGATTGATCGGGTTGAAAGACCTTAACGAAGGAGTTGTTGACGAGCAACGAAGACTACGTAAATACTTTGAGCTTATTTGCTCAAATTAGATTGCGGAGTGTGTGAATGAAAGTAGCACGGAAGCGCTATTGCATAGCGGGTTGAGATACCTTAAAAGAAGAAATTGAATCAGCCAGAGATCGTTGGATGCGGACATCCAAGATCTGAGCTCGATTGGAAAGGAAGGCATGCAAGTAGTGTGTGCAGTTGGGCAATCATTTGGGTGATGACAGAGAACGAGGTCGGGTGTATAAAACAGCAAACATTCCAACGATGGGTTTTCAAGCAAGGGGGTACGATTAAATGCGAAGATTCCACATGACTTCTTGGTAGTCTAACTACAAAGATATCATGATCAAAAGTTAAAACAAAAAGAGAATGCATGCATCGTATCAGTCTGTGTTGGAGACAGAGATCGGAGTGCAGCAGTTACGACGAGGGCAGCAATTAATGCATCAGTTCTTTGGGAAGGGAAATATCCATCAAAGAAATGAGATGCAAAATAAGCTGATGTTATAATGGCTTAATTGCCTAATAGCATCATCGTCAGCCATGGCGATTGCATCACTTCTTTGGGAAGGGAGAAAGTACTATTAAGCAAAGAAATGCGATGCAATGATCAAAGAAAAGATTGCTAATGTTGCCAGGTTGTTGCAGTGGCTTAATTGCCTTGCAATAACAGTAGCATTGTTGGCTGCAGTACGAGTACGGGCAGCAGCAATGATGTCGTGATGTGCCAATGATGTTGCGTGGTCGGTGGTTGGATGTTGGATTGCCGATGAAAAGATGATGAAATGAAACATGAAAAACAGCGGCACATGCCGGTACTGCTGGGATTTATCAAGACCTATTTTAGCAGGACCTGAGTTGAAAGCACTTAACAAGAGGGTGCACGAAATGAGAGCAGAGGGGTGTCTCACCGTTATTTAAGCGTGTCGGTAGGGAGACATTAGACTGTTCTTCCCAAGATGATGTCCAAGTGGGAATCAAAGAGAAGCCAGATGGATGGATGGGTCAGTTAAGACGTATGCAGGATTGGTACCGGTAGACATACCTACAGTACAGTACGGTCTAAGTACACGGTACGATACGATCTAGCAAGTACTCAAGCGATTTGGCGGGAAGCATTGATACGATTGAGAGGTATGTAGTACAATCAGATACAGTACGCTCTACGTAGTCAACTGCTATGAAACAAACGTGGGAAAGGATCACGGAGCGGTACAATACTAGCGACGCGAAGAACCGTGATTAATTATCATGCAGACCTGGTGACAGGTCATTTCAGGATGGTAGGTACGTTGTGAAGTACAACATCATCCGGTGCGAGAATGAATTGAGACAGGGCAGGCTATTAGGAAGGGCTTGACCCTATGTAAAACACAGCTGGGCGAGCTGTGACAGCACTAATGGGTACAAGGTGCAAGGTATAGATACAGGTACAGGTATAGATACAGGTACAGGTACTAAAGTGGGCTAGTCTGTGCGCAGGAAGTTTCAGAGACGCTAAGTGTATTTTCCAGAATCATTAGGCGAGAGGAAGTTTCAAAGCCGCAAGGCAGTGCATATATTAGTAAGAGGTTTGATCGAAGAGAAAGTTCATTGGAATAAGTTCCATAACGACATCGGGAAGGGAATATTTGTGAATCGATGGGCGTAATTGGAAGAAAAATGTTGTTAAATGCGTGGAGAAGCATCATAGAATTCATTGGGAAGGGTATGACGTGGATGATACTTACACTGACGTGGATTATCCAGTCGACAAAGAATTATGAAGAGAGACGTGGTGTGAATTTCGGATGGCAGCCAAACAATTACAGTATGTGGAAGGGCATCCAGAAGACACGTAAAGGACAACAAGTCAAGAAAAAGAAAAGGACGATAGGGATAATTGATTCCTAGACGAAAGCGTCCACCAAGAATCAGTATTGGCAGGTAAAATGACTATGAACTAGCAAGTGTCATGATTCAAGAGTACCAAGAGAGCCAGTATCGAAGAATCAAAGAATGCAGATGAAGTTGAGTTTGAGAAGAGCTCATTTCATGGATTAGAAGAAGAAACCAAATTTGAATGTGAAATTGAGACTGGAAACTTTGTGAGATCGGATATGACTATTGATTGACTCATTACTCAGTTAATCAAGCAACAACTAGATTTCAGAGCTGTCAACTTCAAACAAAAAAACGCAGAAGCAAACGAGCAAGCAAGTTGAACTTCAATCAATCAGGAGACATCATCAAAAATGAATCGTTGTATTAGTTCCTACAAATAACGATGCATCGATAATTAGTCCTGACAGAACTTGAAGGGACAGTATTCAGAAACAATCTCAACGAAGTTGAAAACCGGAAGGGAAAAGACAGGTGTGTATCATGATTGAAGTGTTATTAACTTCTTTATGAATCACAGCCAGAGGTACGCGAACGCTACAGTTTTCTTCTATGTAGACACTCAATACATAGTGAGACAAGAAATGCAACGGTACTCGATGAGTTGCATATGCATAAGTATCTTGTACGTTTGATAACTACCAGATTATGCGAACTGTGTCTGCGCAAGCTACAATATCCAAGGTATTAGTGAATGATGTGACATGATGGATGTTGCATGCATCATTTTTTAGCGTTGGATGTGGGGATGACATGGCTATGTTAGTCATTTGTCGTCAGGGTACACATTTGGGTGAAACTCCCACTTAGCAGATGAAAGAGCACTGCAATATGTGATACATTATTATTCATATGTCCATGATGGACAATAGTTACAGAATCGGCGAAACTACAAGGAAGGGTGTTAGAACGAATATTGATCCAGCGATATTTAGTGTCGCCAATTAGATAATAGTTGGGACTTTAGGTCAGACGGGACAAGTGTGAACAAATGTCACAAGATGAGAACATGAATCAGATATGAATCTAATATAGATTCATGTACATAGGATCTTAGTATGTAAGGTGTGACAACAGAGAACACTGATGGAATGAGGATCTGGAACATATGTGGGATATGTTACGCGAACTACATAATTTTGATATTAGACATTCCGTCACAACAAACCAAAGATAGATCTACATCTTCATCTACATCTACAATAGTAGTGTCTCTTTCCAAGTCAGAGGTAGCTGGTGCGTAGCATTTCCAACACATTCCTCCCCAAACAGGTTGTGGTATAGTAAGTGTTGTTGGCATGACATCCCAAGAGGACCTACTGATTGAACATCATCGTATATTTGGTGAGTTAACAGAAGAGAATAGGAGGCACTTTGAAAAGTTGGATGGCAGTAGACCTGCTGATACAATCAGAACCTGCAATAGGCTATTGCACCCTAGTTTAGATAGGCCGTTGACACAACGGGAGTATGCAAGGCTCCAAGATTTCCCAGACACACATGTGTTTGTTGGTAGTCAACGGGCTATTCGGCGGCAGATCGGAAATGCAGTTCCGCGAGGTCTTGCAAGAGCTATTGGGCTAGCGGTGATGAGAACTTATGAAAATGCTCGGAGGCGTCTGAACGTGAATAACGATTAGAAAGGGAGGAAACATAGGGTACTGTGGCTGTAATTGTGATGATGTTTAAGTACTGAACTTGCAATTGGTGGTATATTTCTGTTGAGAGAAATTAGATAAAGAAGTGCGTATACACTGGTGCGAAAGGGCTGTAATTCAGTGTGGAGTTAATGTCAATATAATATCTCGTTTAGGAAATATTATGTGCTTGATTTTATATTGAATATTGATATCATCTCAAGCTTCCCGTCTTTTTTTAGATACCTGCATTTGCCAACCCGAATTGATCTTCATTTCGTGTGATCTCTACGTGGCTCTTAACATTCTACTTTGTCGTGGTTGCTTTTCACCAGTACCCTTTCGTAAAAGCATTTGCCCTCCATTCTTGTTGAACCTAATTTGCGTGCATTTCTACCTCAATCAAATAATAAAACTTGGGCCATAATAATCTTTACTGTGAATACAAACAGTGGTCGCATTTTGAATGTTGAAATAATTCACAAAAGAAAATGTAGGTACTCTGATTCTTGAAGTAAATTGGCATTCTCTGCAACACATTATTGGCAGGTGTGCAGTTTTGTGTTGAGTCGCAAGTCACAAGCAGCACAAAATAACAACATATGTGTGGTATAATTGAATGCAAATGAACACTAGTATATAAACATTATGGCACAAGACGGAGAAAACAAGATGTGTTCGCCGCTGGTTGTATCCTAAGGAGGTGAAATTGCATGTACAATAGCTCTGTAGCAGCTTTAGATGCTTCATCGTTGCTGTTCACGATGAGCCTTTACAATAGCGATTCTTTGGAGCATTCGAAATCTGATCATTTTATAATGGATACGAACTGCCTGACTGGATGATTGACTGCCACGAAGGAATATTAGTTCAATAGCAATTAATAATGATGATGAGCCATACGAGATGGCAGAGTATCCGGGAGGTGTATTGTATCGTGGATATGATGGGGGCAAAACACAAGATTATCATGCACTTCTCATGATAGAACTCACACACCGCACGAAACGATTTCATATGGGAGGAGCTCGATGATACAATGGATGCCAAAGCGCCAAAACATTGACATATAACTCCTACTATTTCATGCTCTTAATCTATACGCATGATTGCTATAATACCCAAATTGGTCTTGTTGGTTTGACGATTGTTCGGTGACCGCAAAAAGACTCAAAATCCGGTGGCACCTTTAGACGCGATAGACGAGGCGGAAATCTAATATTTTGCGCCAATCTCACCAAGAGGCTGCGATAGAGTTGCTAACATCACATCTCGATACACCCCCTCCCACATCACTTCCCATATGCTGCACTCCCTCCAAAAAGGCACAATGTCTAGTTCTTCTTCGCCCTGACAGGATGGAAGGAAGCCTTTCCAGATCTCATAGTCCTCAAATCATTGGCCTCGGAGTCCTCCTTCTCCTCCTTCAAAATCTTATTCATAGCATGAGCCGTCCCAGCTCCCGTCTGTTCCACCTTCTGCAAATCCAAAGCCAACTTCAAATCGGCCACCTCCTGCGGCAATGCACCATTCGCAGTGGCATTGGCCACTACAGTGCTACCATCAGCGGCAGGGCTGACATACTCCGAATCGCCCTTCTTGTACGCATTCTCCGTAGTGTACTCATCCGGCACGGTGAGCATACCATGATCCTTCTTCCGCACCTGCGCAAGACGAGAATGAACATTCGAACGACTCGTGCGGTTGGTGTTCGCGGCAATGGCGGCATCGTGACGCTTCTTATGGGCATCGTACGCGGCAGCGTTTTCCTGTTGTTGTAACGCAATGGCGAGGCGGAGGTCGCGGTCCTCTTGGCTGAGGTTGGGATCGTCGAGGCC
Source organism: Bacterosira constricta (assembly GCA_037356235.1). Classification (NCBI taxonomy): domain Eukaryota; phylum Bacillariophyta; class Thalassiosirophyceae; order Thalassiosirales; family Thalassiosiraceae; genus Bacterosira; species Bacterosira constricta. Next base: position 10,124 of record JAZGVS010002334.1, read on the forward strand.
GGCGACGGTGGGGGCTCCGCCGCTTGCGACGCCGGGGCCGCGGCCGTCGTTCATGTGGACATAGTCCGTGTCTGATGTTTTGGATTCTTCGCTCATGGTTGCTGTGTGTATTATGACGCCGCTGTTGGTGTTGTTGGTCGGTTCTTGAGGTTGGTTCTGTTGTTGCTTTTGCTTGTTGCTTGTTGTTGTTGCCTGGTGTTGTTGCCTGGTGCTTGCTGTTGTAGTTGTTGGATTTGCTCGTCGGCATTCGTGCTTACAACAGGACTTCTGACCGTTATTTCGCGCGAGCCGAAAAGTAGGAAGGCTGGCGCTTTTTTGCAATCAGTTCCTCTGTAACAAATTGGCGATTTCTCAACGATTGAACGTGGTGCACCTCCTCGCGTCGTCGTGTCCGAATTCCCCGAATAGAGATAGAGAAAAGAACCCACTTGTCGGATATGTAGAAGGATAGAAGACAAAAGGGGGCACAAAACCGTTGAGCACAAAGACAACTCAGCGAATATCCAACCTCAAAGGATGATCATTTCTAGTTTTATTGAGACCTTTTGTACTCTGAGCAGTTCATAGTTCATTATTTGTGTCCAAAGAGTTCCAACTGATGTTCACAGTGTACCACCTGGGCTCTAGGGTATGACAAATCCCCTGAGCTTCCTCGGCCAACCTCGTATCTGGTCCTCCAGTCTTACTAACACTTAACACAAAAATTGTAGAGGAAGCAAACCCATCACCATCATCATCGCCACTGGTCAGCAGTCCAATCATTATAGTCACGAGTAGAGTCATGTGCGTTCAGCATGCAAATTCTCTGTGTGATTGCTCACTCAAGAGCATCCCAAAGCAGTAACAAATCAGGCTCTGATAACTAAAATTCAACTGCAACTGTGTAAGATTATAAATGCTGTATTGTACCATGAGATGACTA
>JAZGVS010002929.1:0-10906 GCA_037356235.1 Bacterosira constricta
CTTCTCGATGCGTGTTTCCTTGTATTCGTCAATCTTTTTGCGCAACTCGGCATCAAACTCCTGTGGCTGAATAGAACGAGGAGAGCCACGAGGCTTCTTCTTCGGCGCCTTCTTTCGAGGCTTCTTCGTGTTGCATTTCTTCTTCCTCTTCTTCTTTGGCGCCTCATCACTGTACCTCTCTAGCAACTTTTCTTCAATCGGATCATCATAATCATGGTTATCAAAATTGACTGTATACATGACTCCATCCATACCATCTTCGTTCAATTCAATACCGTTCACACGACCGTGACGCCCCTGAAATGTTACTTTAGTGCCAATGGGGAATTCGTCGGCGGGCAGGACATTGTCGCTAGCAGTTTTGGCAGCTGGCTTCTCGTTCAAGTCTTGATGAGGAACTGGAGACTCATTCACGCGATGGAAGACCGTGGCTGGAGGCTGAGAAACAGCGCCGACTGATCCGAGAATGGGCGACATATGCTTCTTCTTTCGTTTCAATGCATGGGTATCTGACGTTACAATCGAAGTAACATGGTCGTTTGATACCAAATGGCGCTTTTTCTTCGCGGGCAAGTTATTGGGAATATTTTCTTTGTCAACTGGGCTAGGAGGAGTGCCGTATGCGATTTGTTTCTTTTGGCGGCATATTTTCGCAGGCAGCCTTCGTTTCTTCGTCTTGATCCGCGCCTCGTCTCTATCACTACCCTCCTCCCTGTCGCTCTCGGATGTCTTCATAGGACATACTTTCTTCTTTTTAGTCTTGAAATGGGCAGCTAGATTCCCTTCCATGGTGAAATTATCAACGGCCGCGGTATCAGGTCCAGCGACGGCGGCAGTATCCATGCCCGCGGTATCGGCACTTAGGGACGCACGTTTTTTTAGTTTACTGTGAAGACGAGGCATCCTCTTGAAGTGGTGAATGAACGAGTGTAGTGGTTGAGACGAATTTGGACTTCATACACGGAACGCGGGTGGGAGCGATGACAATGGCTACTCTCTGCTTGAGAGGCGGCGGGTGTGAAATCACGTGAAAGGCAATGGCGCGCACGGATTGAACACGACAGATTTTTACTTGCTACAATTAAGATTATCCCTTGCACGCGACCGCGACAGCGGTCATTTGACCGAGTTTGACAGATCGGCGGCGATAAAATAAAACAGAGCTCTCGCTCTCTTCCAAAATGATTGTATTGAGTATTGAAAGCAACATAAATATTATATTTAATAGTTGCATTAAGACTTTGTGAAGGCAGTGTTGAATGGAATTTCATGAACTGAACCTTGAATCTCCGTCTCTCTTTCTTCAGAGTTCTTATTTTCAGACTGTTTCGGCCTTTTCACTCGGTCTCTCACAGGGAGTTTGGATGCCCTTATCTTCTTGTTTCTCCGTAATCGAGGAACGCGTTCAGTAAATGGCTCTGGCGGCTCAAACGGGTGCGTCAAAGGAGTGCTCGAGCGCGATATTACTGTCCAGAATTTGCTTCCTGCATGTATGCGTCTGCCTTTTGAATCATTTTGGCCTGGTGGCTCAGCTCCTTTGTCTTTCTCTGCCACAGCTATATTGGCATTCCGAAGGTTTCTAATAGATGATAACTCGCTATTGCATTTCTTTTCAAATAAAGAAATGTCAAAGCCACCATCCTGAGAGACACAACTGTCATATATATCTTCAAACTTTGCGCTCCTAGACGGTTCAACGAGCCAGCTATATGGCTCAGGTACGATGTGCCATGCTTGTGGAGGCACTGCTGCAAGACAAGATAGACCGTCGGATAGTGGGGCAGTGGAATTCAGTTCAATCAAATCGGCGCACTTGATTTTGAGCTTTCCTTGAATCTTCAGATTTTCTAGAAATTTAACTAGCTGAGTTGCATCACCAAAGTTAGAGCTAATAATGACAGAATAATAAAAAAAAACGAAACTACATGGTCAATGATTGAATAGAGCTTACCTCATATGGAGATGGAGAAGCTTTACCATAGTTGAAACCATAGTCAGCACAGCAACCATTCTTATAGGTCTCCAAATTCCACAGCAAACCACCAAGATAAGATGCGAGGTCGGCTTGTGCAAGACCTTGGGGCTATAATAGTAATTTTGTAGATCAGCTAAGTTTGGATGGATCTTTTTGCAGTACCACTGAAAAAACAGATTCTTACCTTCTCCCTTTCTTTTGTTTCCGAGCGATTTCCGGTGGCACTACCTCCAAAGAGTTCATCCACGTTGTCTATTCCAAATATCTCTTCTAGCGCCAGACAAGACAGTCTATCCTTAGCGGTTTTTATCGAGCTGATTGTTATGTTATCATGCAAATGACAATATTAGAGAATTGGCACTTGGCAGTACTGTACTTGAGCTATAAAAAGATCAGAAGTTGCTCACCTGTATTGTTCTCTATGTGGAACCTCAAAAATGTAAGCTCTACCATCTTCATTCTTCATCATTCTTGATATTACACCATGACCATCACTTTCTCCTTGAGTGCTGGTTGCAGACACAGTTGCTGTGTCTGAGAAAGCAATGTCGTCACTTCCTAGTGTCAATCTCACTATTTCAGCCCCATCTGAGAAAACGTCGTTGATCACATCATCTGGGTTTTGATTCATATTGGAATTCATTGCCAACAGTTCTTGGTGAAAGTAAGAGCTTTCAGGACGGACAGTATCGAACGTGATTGGACCAGGCAAGATCTTTGCTTGGACAAGGTTGATAAGGGTACCCATGCGTGATTGCACTGATGATGAATTATCTTCGCTCATTTCTTCATATGAGGTTGTTTGGGAGTTTGATGCCAAAGCTTGAAAGAAAGCTAGGGCAAACGGCACATTCAAATATAATTCATTGTTTTCATCGAAATTGATCAGAAATGCATCCCCATTGTCATTATCAATCCATTCTTTCACGAGATTTAGGTATTCCTTGAAGAATGAATCAAACCCTGCCCTACACCCTCTTAGCTTTGGAAGATAGTCATTCCCATTCATTATTATGAGTAATGTTGTATCAATTCTGGCCTGATTGATTTGACTCAGATTCAGAGAACGTTTCTGTTTCCTTTTCTTACCCTTGGATTTTCCTTTTGCCTTGACACCGTATGTCGCAGTACCCTCTATCATTCTAGCCATCCCCCTGGTAGTCTCCCATACCGAGGCGACCAAGCTCTTGCCTTTTTCTCCCGGTAAAATAACATGGATATTGTGTGTTATTGATGGAGGGACTACCAAACCCATAAGGACAAGATCAGAATCTCCTCCGAGGATGGCGATTGTTTCATTCTGTTTGACATTTGTCTGGTGGTGTCGCGAAGTGCTTCCCGGAGATGAAATTGATAGGTCGTGGCCATGCAAGATCCAATCTAGCAGTTTTACTTCTCCCTCTCCATGCACATAGCTTGGACTTATGTACACTCTAGTTCTAGGAAATCGAGATACGTATTGCCAAGACCAATACAACAGTGCATCAGTTACTCTGTCCATAAATGCAGTTCCAGGAGTGATATTGAGTGTAACTCGTTCTCTCTCATGCTTGGCAAGTATTGAATTGGGTTTCNATCTGGTTTCTTCGTCTTGGATTTACTATTGAAAAAGCCAAAATCATTGTCTCTCCATCCCCTCTCCATCAAGACTTCCATCTGTCGTTCCTGAGACTCTGTTTTTTTATAGATTGAGAATCTGCGCTTCCTCTGCATTTCTAGCTTGGCTGCACCTGGCGATCCATCTGAGTGGGACAAAACCAACAGAACGGATAGAGAACGATGTCGTTGTGAGTACTATCAAGAAGAAGGAGGAAAGAAAGTCAAATATTATTTGTGAGCAGCATGTGATAGACTCACCTAATGCAATCACAAGACTCTTTCGAGGAATAGCAGTGGTCGTTGTGATGCGATTAATTTCCTTGAGAAAAAGGAGCAGGGAATGTTCAATTATGTCATCGTCGAGTTGTTGCGCAGTAGCAGGATTGGTGCCTCTGGGACGTTTTGCTCTACGATTACTAGATCAAATAATAGTACAGATACGTGAGATGAGAAACTAAGATGAGAAAATATAACATAACTCTGGTTGGGAATAAATCTGTCAAAACAAACTCACTAAGCCTTGCGTAGTGTTGTATGTAGGAACTGATTGGCATCGATCAGGACATGGTCGAAAGTCTCGGGCTGAAAATTGCTGCTGCTGCCACTATTATTGCCTTTATTTTTATTGTAGCGATCTGTCAGAGGAGGTCGAATGGTGACCACAGCAGAAGGGAATGTCGTTTCAAACCAGGAACGAAATCCTTTAATCCCCATGAGATGAGTTGATTTTTTTATTCCCCTGGTTTTGCCTACATGCAATTTTCGTTGGCGGACGAGCGGTGAAGGCGAGAAAGCAACGCCGATGCCGAAGAGGAGCTGTGTCGTGATTAGAATCCGCCATGAGTTAGCCATGATAAAGGAAGAGATCTAGTGGTACGTATCGCCGGCCGCAGTTAGTCGGCAGCTTTTATCAGCCGCATAGCAACATGCAACAAAAGAGGCGTGGTGGGTGGGTGGATAATTTTGTTTGATGGTTTGATTTCTTCTTGACATGGATGATTTTTTATGGTTGGATGGAGGCATGGATCCCGCCATATTCAGTCCCAGATCATCAACTACCAGTCACTAGCCATCACTCCCGCCTGTTTTTTTTCGTGTCCTCGCAACTCGCCACACCATGAACCCTGAGAACCTGGTACAAAACTCAGTAGGCCTAAAAAAATCGCATGTCGAGTATCCCCAAGCAGCCTCACCCCCCCTTTATTTTTATTAGCGTTTGTTAGTGTCCCCACTGGACCCCCCTTGCCCGCCCCTCAATGAGAACACAAAACTGGTTGGACAGGCTGATCCCATATTGATCGCCGGAAAATTCTGAACAAGATAGGTGGATGTAGTATTACGTATCTGTACAAGGAAAGGATTTAGTTTTTTAACTAGAGCTAACTAGGTGCTTGTGATACCGATATGACGTATTTAATTAACAAACATTCTGGGGAGGTATCGACATTTGGGGGGAATTTTCGTACGTAGCCATTCTCAGGGTTCATGACTCTCACGAGGTTATTGGACCGGAAGTTGAAATTTTTGACAATTTTGAGACACCTTTGAGACACCTTAGAACCGTTGAGAACTGTTGAGAATCCAACATCGCGCACCTAGCGGCGCACCTGCATAACGCTCTCACATCGCAATAATTGACATCAATTACACTCAATAGCGTCCATCGCGACAAGCGTCACGCATTGAATAGTTGGGCTGTGCTGCGTGTTTTTTGATATCTTACAGTTTACCCACTTTTCTACCACCTGCGAAAAAACACGCAGCAGTCAGCAAGATGCCAGCCCCTACAAGCATGAGGCGCGCCCAAGAGCACCTTCTCGTCCTACTGGTATTCCTAGCCCAGTGTGGAGCAAGCTGGTTCACCATCAATGGTGAAACCTCCAAGGATTTCTCCCTGTGTCATCGCCTTGGCTTCCACGATCCCAACGAGTATCATGCATTGCTCGTCCATTGTGGTCTCGCGGGATACGAGATCGATACCAAAACTGGCAACACAGCGCTGAAGATATACCGCGATGCGTGGGACCGCATGATCAATAGTCAGGCAAATAATGCTGACTTATTTGAATTGAACACAAAGGATTTTGATATGGAAAACACCATCAAAGGAATCAAACAACGTGGCCGAAAATATTCATACAATTTCTATGTCATCAGTATTGGAAAGAAAGAGATTGGCAGTTCATTTGGAAATATCCAGAAACAGCTGAAGTCTGGCTCTTTCATCCCTCCGACTCTCAATTCACTCAATACGATGCAACGCAGTTTTCTCCGCAATATCAGACGTATGATCATAGACACTACTACCAGCAATCGTGCCATTTACGATGAAGCAATAAAACAAAATATGAAGAAGAATGCTGCTGTTGCTGCTTCTGGTACTACCACTGCTTCAGATACTGTCACTGCTTCTGTTACCACAACCACTACTTCTCCCAAAGTAACTCCTTCTCCTGCCAATTCAAACACCAATATCATCAATACGGATACGTATGCTACAATACCCACACCTTCACCAACTAAAAAAACTCGTACTGAATCTCCTAAGAAAGGAGAGTATTCTCTACTCCAAAATACACTGAACAAGGAATCATCTTCTATTGAAAATGATGAACTGGACAGAATTATAATGCAGGCGGTCAAGTTGAAACAAGAGCGAACTCAAATAAAATAGTATTAAACTATACATTTTGGCAATGGCAAAGAACATAATTATGTTAAAATGTCTACTACAACCACTGACAAAAGTTTTGCAAAGCACAGCGATTGGGTAGATTGGGGCTTCAAGATAAACGGAATAAAAGACTCAGTGTTCAAGAGTGAGAAGAGGACCACCAAGAAGATCGGAAAGCATTATTATGAGGCATTCCAAGCAAATATCCAACTCATAGCATCTAGACTAAGAGATTAAAGTAAAGTAATACCAGAATGGATTGTGAGGTGCGGGGGAATGTAAACATATTTTTCTACAAAGAGGAGTTTCAGTTACCGCTTTGGTAGTCACTTCTCATACCTTTTCTGAACAAGTTGTAAAAATCTAGAGGCTATCTGTCCTTGGTAAGATTCCTTAGGGCTTTACCCCGTGGTGGGATGTCATATGCCGCATCACTCTGGATAGCTAGGATGCATGTTACTTTTTCCTGTTCCTTTTTTTTCGCCACAAAAGCAACAGGAACACAGGAAGTAACAGAGTTCTGCAGTAATTCCTTTCCTGTCGACAGGAAAAAGGAACAAAAAGGAGCCGCAGGCTTGGACCAAAAGGAAAGTAAAAAGGAACAGAAAGGAAAGTAATAATCTTAAGATTAACCCTAAGTCAACCATAGGCAATAGGCATAGTACACACTACACATACCTACACCATAGTACAACACACCATAGTACACACCATGATATGAGTACTCACCCTGATAGAACATATAGAACCCAACACGATAGTCATAATCGTACACACCATAGTACACACCATGATAGTACTAGTACGCGCCAACAACATGATAAAGCAATGATAGTACTACAATAAACAACCTGATACTGATTACAGTGTATACTACTTGGTGCATGCTAGATCTAACTACTGGCTACTTGGTACATGGTATGTTATGCATACTCCTCTGTTTATAATCTTGCCATACAATTTGTGGTGGGTCATACACCATCATGGTAATTTCCTAACATGTTGTCCTACACACCATTATAATGCTGTTTCTATTCCCGTTGCACTATTACCTGCTGTATTTTTAATAAAATTGCAATTAAATTATACTTCTATAAATAAAAATAAGCCTCCTTGTATCAATGTTAAGATTAATGAAAGTGATAACAATTGTTTAATATTCATTTAATTAACAAGATGGGATAAGAGTGAGGAGTAACAATTTAAACACATGCACAAATACAATTGCAAATCCCCGATTCTGCAGAGACAGCCAAAACAACAATTAAAACACAGCCACCCCCCCCCAAAGATGCCAAATTTCTTTGTATCAAGCCACACCAAAGTCAAAGCTGGGGTTGATCAATAAATATAATATGCCAACAACAGCCAATCCCAAGCCGCTGCAAAAGCCTTGACACCAGTAATCAATACCAATACCAAACTACTGTCCCAGCCATCCCCAAATCCCTGAACAAACAGCCGCTGGTCGCCAACGGCAAACCCCCGCGGACTGTTGAAAAGTTGCTGCAGTAAAAGCTTGCCAACAATAATCTGCGGCCATGCAACAAACCACCACATCCAACAACTGGCGTAACCTGCACTGTTGAAAATGAGAAAACAAGTAGAGATAGTGTGAGCTGCTTTGTATACAGATTGCAATTGAGGATGAACTTTTCAGAAATGGCAGCCGACAAAATTCACCAGCAGTTATAAAAAAACCCAACCTGCGAAATGGCCAAATCAAAAGCTGCGCTACGGTCCACAGCCCCATCAATAAACTGCCACAGCATTTTATCGCCGCGGGTTGATGGTGTTGAGATAAAGTCATGCTGCCGCAGCTTGGAGAGATGACTGAGTGGAAGTTGGCAAAGGGGGCTGCTATCATGCGCTTTTCTCCTTTTATCCACGCCTTCATTGTTGTTAATATTGCTTCCCTTTTTGGTTGCTCCGACCATCATGTCTTCTCATTTCCCTCAAATGTGAACCCCAGATAATCTTTTTCTAGTGCCCATCTACCTTCATTCTTTTTCAGTTTCTTTTCAGAGATTGGGTCATCTTCATCCTTATTGTCTGCTGAGAAAACATCATGCACTCTGCATGTTACTGCATTGGTTGCATGTATTAAGTGTGCATGTAACAACAATGGAATGGCTAGTGATATATAATCATCCACGCAGCACTCTGCCACATATGGTGGCATGCTGCCATCATCCTCTACTGGGAGGGATTCAAAATCCTTTCCCTGTGCCAAATAATGCCGAAACTTGTTGGTAGGTAAAGACCCAATTTGCGCGTCCATTTGTTGTTGGACAATGTCTCGTGCTGTCTCTGATGCTGCACAGAAATAAGGTGGTGCTTCTATCCAACCCATTTGGAGTGATGTTGGTATCACCAGCTTGGTTAATTCTCCCTCAGATTGCAGGAGGACATAGGTAAAGTTCCATTCTTCTCCCACTTCACAATTAAGCCGCCAAAAGCCATTGTTGATGTCCCATTTGGCCATAAGATCTTGGCGTCCTCATCCGCATGTGCAAACACATGGATTATTCACATGAGGGAGTGGCACAACTGGTCCATTGGGCCTCTTGGCGCCGTTTTTACAGATGTATAATTTTCTGATTGTAATATTTCTCTATTTTTTAACCTGAGTGCAGAAGAGAGGTTGAGAATAGCTCGATAAAGTCTTGACTTGTGTGGGATCATTGCAATTGGTGATACTTTGAGCTCCTTCGCTGGGCCATTTTTAATATCATCCCACAGGATTATTCTGCACTGCCCCTGTTGCTCCTTTACCTTCACCTCTTCTTCCAGTATTTTCATAGCGTCTTCCTTCAGTGCTGATACATAGGCATAGGAGCCTCATTCAATTATGATTCCGTAATTTACAATATATACGACTTCCAATATTTATCAGAGAAACTGAAAAATGCCGTTTGCAATCACCACCGCGTATGTGGTTCCTCCATAGAATTTATTATTAATTCCGACATGCAGCTAGTGTATGTAGAATAGTTCCGTAATACTTCATACTTTTCTCGGCAGCAAACGCACATCAATCCAGTCGATTTCCCCACCAATCAACCAACCATTTCCAGCCCAATAAGAGAGCCAGGCCCGGGTGGATGATGGCCAGTTGCGCGTCCCTTGGTGCAACATGGGCAATCGTCCACCCAGCTTACTGGGCGCGGTTCCCACTTTCGAACCCCACGATCTACCAAAAATTGGCATGCAATTATCCTCAGTAACAAATGGCATTGCTTTTAAAGAGTAGGTACCTGCGCGCAAACACCGATCACCCACCCCCCCTCAGTATTGAATTTACCGACTATTCAAACAGCCAACCTGTATCTATGGGGGGTATTTAACTTATCGCCAGAAGCACCGATACTGACTGTTGTGGGGGGCAGGGGTAGGTACGAGAGTTAAGGAGAGCGGGGTCTAGCTCAATTGGTAAATTATTTTCTCCAAAAGAGATGGACGCTCGGCTATGATAAATAGTGCAATATAATTGGCAGGAAACATAAGTATTGCGATGAAATTGGTCAAGTAGAAATTAAATAGGAAAGTACGTACGTATCATATCTGCGATAACTAACTTAAATATTAGAATGCGTATGTATTGCAAATTACGGAATTATCTTTTAATTGCCTCCTCCATTTCCTTGCGCATCCATGGCTTCCCAGTATTTGTGGGGCATCCTTTCATTGCAAATTTTAATAAAGTTTCTGCTGCAGGATGTTCCAAGGCTAGCCCTGATGGGCATATGATCCACAATATTCTTTCGGTGCCAGTTGTGGTGTTAGGAAGGCAAAATTACCTTCATGGGTTTCCCAGTAATGGACCTCTTCCTGTTCTGCCAGCTATTGCTAGTGTTGTCACGTATTCTTTATTCTGTGTCTTCCTTTCATTGCCCCAGTCACTTTGCTACCTGAGTCAAGCGGTGGTGGTTTTGAGCCACATTCTTCATCTACCTGTGCTACAGCAGCATGGTCTTTTGCACTTAGATGTGCACGATCAACTTTGCTTACCCCCCAATAGATTTCCATCTCAGCTCACACAAAATGGGCCACAGATAAGATTCCCAGAGACCCCCCCCAGTTTTCACTATATGTAGGAATTAGTATAGAGTCATACCTCCCACACAAAAACAAAAAGATGAAAAACCAGTGTTGATATCGATGTGTGCTCGCTCGACGACCGATGTGCCATTTTCATCTCGTAAATCAACCACAACCAACAACAACAAAAACAACTACATATCAACCTAGGTATATCAATATCAGCCATGGCAGCCACGGGTAATAGTCTTGCAAATGACCATCAGATCCCCCCACACTACCCTCCTTAATCCATTCGAACGCGCATTTGATGCGCTATTGAGTGGTCTAAGACGGATAGCACAGGGTAGACAAAAAGCCACAAAAATAGGCATAATAATTCCACAGCTCCTGAGGACTTGTATTCATCACATATTAATAGTAATATATTTTGAATTAATAGATTAGCATGTATTGCATAACAGCGAGCTATTATTGCATTCATATATGCGTTATCCATCCCGGCATATAATATTTGGAGGCTACTGCTCCACCCCCCTATCCACTACTGTAGTAAACGGATGATGATCATGGCGATGGTCTATTTTTAATAATAGTAGTAGTAATACTATAGATTT